>APFE031021625.1:2923-25447 GCA_000404065.3 Pinus taeda
GACTTCAGCTCTTTATCTAGAAAGATGATCTAGAAATCGCCAGTACCTTGGGATCTGCATGCCTCAATGGCAGGTTTTCTCGCCTTCGACGATAGGTTGCATCATTGACCTTCGATCGAAGGATTCCGTGACATGTTCGACATCGACACATCTAATACATCTCATGGATTGTACTGAGTACTTTGAGAGCTATTGTCATTATTGGTGGTTTCTCTCACACTTGTTAACAGTTTACATCATCGACTGGTAATCAAGTGGTTTCTACCATGTTCGACATCGACTCATTTATTCGCATGGCTAGAATCGTACCAATTCGGGAAGTAGAGATGAAGACCCTGGATCTAGTTTCCACCATCCAGGCTGCGAGGAGTTTCGTATTCATTATATTGTAGACCAATCATAAACAGATGGTTGTGTCCATACTGTGTCTACACGAGTCTATGATTATGATGTATTATGAAATCATTCTTGTATCAGAGTAGTTAGTCTGTTAGTTAAAGTTTTGATCTGAGTATGGGAATGCCTACCTCAGCGAGGATATAATCTTATACATGTATTTTGTGTTGAAAATTGCAGGTTCTGACCAGGCTCTCCACGAGATAATCCTTGAAATGATAAAGTACTTCACCCTTCCTAGATGATATAAAACCCTAACCTATTACAGGCTTCGCACTTTAGGGGGCAATCTGTTACACTAAAATTTGTCACCATGGCTATTTGCAGTTAGTATGGCTCCATCAACTGTCATACTATCCTCCTTGGAAAGTCTCATACCTCTGCTCTCCATGTCAAACTTCAAGAAAGAGAGAAAGTCTTTAAAAATCTATTTATCTCTGGGTACGCAGTTTCTCTCTGCCTTGCCTGCGTGTACGCATCCCAAGTTCACTGTCCTGCGTACTTGTACGCTCTGTAAGCCAAGGGATGGGTGTGTAGTCCTGTAAAGGTCAAAAGGCGTGAGTTTCATCTTTAAAAAGTTACTTGTTGTCATTTCTAGAGCCTTCTAGAAGATTGTTTGACGTGTATTGAGCGCCTCCAGATGGTTCATGTATCCCTATGATAGAGGAACTTATCCCATCAAGAGAGAGCTACCCCATCCAAAAGAGGGGGTATCCCATTGATGTTGGACCTGATTAACTTCCTCTAGAACATTATAAATATAGGCATTGGGCCAGAGGAGGAGGTTGAAAGCTGAACATTCCAAAGGATAGATGCTGCTGGAATTAGGACTTCCTTGTAGAAGCTTGTGAGGAGAGATTCCCATCCTTTCTTGTTTCATTTGGAAGTGGGTGAGCTTGTCAAAGTAGAGGAAAAATCTTGCTGGACCCTGGGAGGAACTTGCACAACACCAAGGCTCAGGTTGTAATGGTTTCTTTTTTTGTTTCCTTAATACAAATAAGTCCATTCTTCTCAATGATTTGTTGTTAATGAATTGTTTCATATACTCCTTGGTCTATATGTTGAATATGCTTTGTTTTATGGAATATTCAGGCATTATGTAATCGTTTGATTGTTAGTGTATGCAGGTTTCAAAGTGAAGGAGGAGCTCATCCGGATCAGCGAGGCTGGACTGCTACAACGAGCGTTGGACTTGAGGTAGGATCAAAAACACTTGGTTTCTCATAGAATAATGTATGTTTAGAGAAGGATTGCTCTTAATTGTCTTGTTTGTCACTAGAGAGTCTTAGACTCCTAGGGAGGTTAGTTTTGTCCGCAAAAATAGCTCTTTCCACATGACAAGTGATAAATCTGAAGAAGTGCAAGATGATTTTTGAGAAAAAGTCTTTGCGCATAGTTATACCATTGGACCCTGCAAAAGGATCGTGCTACATGGAGCCAGTGCGTGACTATGAAAGTGACGATGACTTGGATTGCACCTACAAGATAACTACATGAGAGCAAGATAGGGTGAATCCCACCGTGGATGGACAAATCTCAAGGGAGCGCGAAAGCTCTTGTACATTGGATTCTAACAAGGAGATAGAGGGATGATAGAACCGGTTACATGAGGTAACCACGCTGAACTGTAACATGATGACGAGATCATTGCGCTACGTATCAACGGAGGTAAGGGATTTGCCTATGTATGATGGGTTAAGCAAGGTAGATGACTTCCTCAACAGATTTGAAAGAGAGGTGCTGGAACAGCAACATTTCGAAGCTTTGAAATGGGTACTGCATGCTACGCCAGCAAGGTGGTGGGGTACGCACCAAGGAAGCTTTGGGGACTAGTACGAATGTAGGAGGATGATGCTGGTTTCGAAAGCCTCAAATGTGATTAACAGACAAGATTTCCAGATAGAACGATCCATGCACACCCCTGTCCAGATGGATACAAGCATATGTTACAAAACCTACGTAGATGCAGACAACCTTTGCATTAGGAGACATGGTCAGTAAGAATGTGCGGGTGAGGCAATTGCATGAATGACCCCTCCAATTGGAAGAACGGAGTATGGAAGGAATGGATGTGCAGAAAGTTATCCATGCAGAAGCCTTTAATGAAGTATGCGAAGCACTGAATAAGGTACACAAGGCGCAACGGACTGATTGGGACCTACGGATACCAATGGTTATGTGGGCTTATAGGACAACGTGCAAGAAACTAATGGAGCAGGTGCCTCCAAGGCTGGAGTATGGAGCGAAAGTTGTAATCCCCATAACATATAAAATGACTAGTCTGCGCATAATAGTGTCGGTAGATACGATAGCTCACAAAGCCTTGGAAGAAGAAATCACACAGTTGAACGAAGCAGAATGCTTGGGACCTGAGGAAGAAATCCTACAGGGTGATCTTAGGCTCCAAGAACTTATGAAAGAAAGGATGTGATTAAGGAAGAAAAGCAATCTACTGGAAGAAGAAGTCAAGAAGTGTGAGGACAAAATAAAGAAATATTTCTCGGTAAGAAAATCAGGGTGATAAAATAGGGTGCACATGATTACATTGAGAAATTTGGGGACTACCACTGAGACTTGACCAACCTGATGCCTTAGATTGGATCGCACATTACTAAATGGATAAACCATGTTGGTGTGCTACAGATGATAAAGTGTGCGTCATAGCCAGTAACAATAAAAGTTGGACGTGTTCTAGGAAAATAGATGGATGAACGGTTGAATCTCTATACAGTTGGCACAACCACCTGAATAGCTGTGGGAAGTAGTCTTATCGTCCCAGGTAGTTGAAAGGAGGTGTGGGACTATAAACTACTCTGCCTGGGAGCTATGCGATGTTGGAACTGCGCACAGGAGCAAAGTGTCAGAATGTCCGCGACCATGCAAGGGGGGTTGGATGGAAAGTGACCATTGGAGTCGCTATTCACAATGTGATGCTCAAATTGAGACAAAATGGAGCAGGAAGCAGGCATTTAAGATGCGCTCTATGGGCAAGATTTGGGAAAATCTACCACCAAGAGAGCATCAATGAAGTGGATTTGGGAGGAACGATTGAATTCAAATTCAAAAGGAAATATAAATTACAAAGGGCTGCCCAGCAAACAACACTTGGTCATTTGTGAATTGAATTGTTGTATGCCCCACATATTCCGAGATGAGATTTGTTTGCCCTGTACTGAGTGTGGACTGAGCCCCTAACTAAGAAATTGAGATATTTCGGGATGAGAAATATGGCATCATTTGAGGAAGCCAAGGAAATTACAGAGATGACGGCCAAAGAGGTTGTGAAGGCCCTGACTATGGAAGATGCCCCTGAAGGCATCAGGATTGTGGCAAAATTCCCTAAATCACTGTGCACACCAAGGTTGAAGAAGGACAAATAGCTGTTGATTCCAATGCATGTGTCCCCGCAAATCCCACTATGCACCAGATTAACGATGGAGGAGAAAGGGAAAGTGGTTAACTTGGAAACCGATGATGAGGATGAAGACCTAGAGGACCTCATAATTGAAGAAGACAAGAATGAGGGCATGGAGGAAGAAACCCAGCCTGCGCACCCTCCAACCAAGCTGCCTGCATATATCCCTCCACGAAAGGGGAAGACGAAAGTACCCAAAGACCTCGATGAGAGCAAGAGATCTCTCCAAACTCTGCTCTTCTTGGATGACATCATATTTGATGGCACACACCTAGGATGGATTCCAAGCTTGAAATTTGAATATTAGGATCTATCTGACCACAAGAAACTCCCTCATCTAGAGACCGTGTAGCCCATGAAGCCTAAGTAGAACACCACAGTGGGGGTTATCGAATTAGAGCAATGAAAGTGGTTATCCGGAGTAGAAAAGGCATGGTTACTAAACCTACTCTGGGTGCCGCATTTCCACCGCGCCCCAGTAACGATATTCGTCATCAGGTAGCTGCTCTACTTGGTGCATGGTGGTTGTTTGTATCTGGAGGAGCCCATCACTGTCATGGACCACTTAATCCATCGCATTACCCAACTGTTGTGCAAAGGAGAGGACCCCGCAGATATCTTGGAGGGGAAGAGCAGCGATTTGGCCATCGCAGAGGCCATGAAGATGAAATACAAGCTAGAGAAGAAGAAGTGGGGCTACACGATCTCTAGTATCAACAAAAAAGTAGTTAGGGTGGCAACTCAGATACTGGTGAGTAAATTTATGCGTAAGTGTCACGCAAATGAGGTACCCATGCCAGTGGTGGCACTTGCTAAGCAATATGCGGAGGGGGTCCATTTTAACTGGTCCAAGTTCTTGTGTAAGGAGCTCCTGGAAAATTCCTACAAGGCACAGGAACAAGGAAAGACGTTCCACTATGCATGGATTTTGTTGTCCATAGTGCTGGTGGCAGGGGAATTGCTGGAGGATAGCTAGTTCCCCACAATTGATAGGGATTTTCTAGAGGCCACGAAGTACGCTTCGCTATGGGTCACTAAGGACATGAACCAGATTCGCAACAATAAGATATTTTGGGTGTTCATGGAGATGAACATCAGAATGGGGATTAACCACAAGCTGTGGTTATCACCCATTCTCTACAATAGCCTACAAAGTTTTGCAGAATTTAAAGTGTACTTCCATATCATATATCTTAGAGCGCATAATGACCCGGCCAAGAAATGAAACAAGCCTGAGACATTGGAGTAGTAGAGAGGTATGTTGTACAGAAGAGGAAAGAGGAGGCCAAATTGCATATGGCATAGTTGGCAGAAAAGAGAATGTAAGAAACAGTGGCAACAAAAGCGCAGAAGGCCCCTGACGCTACGCAGACAACAACTGAATAGAAAAAGTCTGCAACAATAGCAACACAGGAGGCAGCTGAGAAGGTGCACAAGGGAAAACAGTCACCTTTGCATGGACAAGAGAAAGGGATGGAAACATAAGAAGAGGAGGGCGGCGTGGACCCACAAACAACATAAAAAAAACTAAGGTTCCAGCGCCCAAACGAGTAGACAGGCTGTGCAAGAAGGTCAAATCATCGAAGATTCCTATCAACCCGATCGCCCTTACGAAGGGGGATCTACACGACATAGGCGAGATAGTGTGCAACGTCACCTCAAAGGCCCTCCAAAACTTCATGTAGGAGAATCAGATTGTGTTGGGGGCCCTTCGAGCATAGATTCAAGATTTGCAGGTGCGCTCTCATCACACTGGTACCCTTTCGACCAGCCTCATAGTAGGGACAACTGTAGCCAAGAAAATGTTCCATTCTCAGACAACAAACACAATAGTGCTGCTCGAAGGGGCACTGGTTACAAAAAATGAGGCTGACAGGCCTACGGTTAGCACACTCAAAGGGATAGGGATCAACATGGCTGCACTCCCTTGGGAGGCTTTCTATGTTCTGCAAGATGGGATTACTGCAGAACTATGGGTTAGGGAGAGCTACACATTACAAGTGTTGAGCGAGAAAAAGATCAACATGGAGTAGTTGAGCTTGTAGCACGATGAAGTGGTGTCGTAGAATAGGCATATGGTATAGGTACTGGAAGAAGCCTTCTAGAATGTCCCTGAGCTGGTCATCCCAGCAGAGGTGCACATCCATAAATTAGCCACAGGGGTGTGTGAGGCATAGGAATAAACGACCAAGGTTCAGTTGGATCTGAACCTTCAGATAGTAGAGCTGCAGTTGAAGTTGTAGCCGTCCACCCCTCTAGAAGTTAGAGAACAGTGCGCCAGCACTATTACATCAGGGATGGAAGAGATCAACAATGTAGTAAGGGACTGCACTAGAATGTTGGAGGCGTCATTCAAGGTCCTCACCAACCTGCAGGAGGACCCTAACATCCAACACTTAGAGAGAGAGGCACATGAGCTCCAGCAGTATTATGACAGCGTCAAAGGTACCACACAGATAGTGGCCCTCACTCAGAGGCTCACGTAGATGTAGTATGCCAAAGCGTTGAAAGAGCAAGTGGATGCACCATGACACCGAGAAGCAATTTTGAAGGCATGCATTCGGCCTTGGATCGACGTGGCCTTCATCATTACACTGCAGTCTTGGAACAACATGTACAGTAGATTCAGTAGGTGGACACTCAGTGTGCTGCCGACCTTGCAGCTATTCGAGTAGAGTTGGAGGGTCTCCCCATGAAGATCTCCGCACCGATAGAGTGACTCTAGGGAAAGTGATGATGTTTGTGTTGGGGGTCTGTTGGGTGCAGAACCCCCCCAAGGAATGTTTTGGGGATTAAAGCCCAAGTTTTGACTAAGTCTATTGTAAAGACTCCACGATTTGTGAGCGCGGACCACGAAGTCCTCATAGAGTCATAAGGTTTTCTACATTTGTTTTTGTAATATAATGTCGGTTTGAAAGATCTACACATGGTCCGCCGACCATGGGATTGTATAAATAGAGTGAGGTTCTAAGTGTAAAATGGGGAATCGAAGAGGAAGAGAGAAAATTGATGAAGCATTGAGTCAAGTGTAAATCTTGTCTTTGGGTCGTATAATAGGAGAAGGCTCTGCAGCTGAGTGCACTGAGGCCTAGTAGTCCACAGTTGAGTGCACAAGGTAGGTTGAGTCTGTAACCATTGGAAGAATTAATAAAGAGAAGTTTTACCATATTTCTATGTATATTTTCCTATATTATGTATTATTGAGTATGAATTGGAAGTTTATTGTTTATTTATTGCACGAACTCATATGAATGTGCCAAAACAAGTAAATATAACATAAGGCATCCAATTGCGCAAAGATAACTAATTGGTATAGGAAGATAAGTAATATCTCGGGTGTGATTTAGGGGAATAGTGTAGACCACTCAGCCTTGGGTTAGGGTTGTGTGAAGGCGAATATATCAGGGAAAGAAGGCTAGGAAAGTGTGCAAAGTAACTTGTGTGAAGGGACACACAATTGGACCAAACCAAACCCTTAGACATCTCAAGGGTGCAGAAACTTGGTTCTAGCACCCCCCCATACTACTTAGGGTGAGACCTCAGTCCATGCTTCGTGGACTATTGCCAAAAGGCTTAGTAGTACAGGGATTTGTTTGGCTAATTAACTCCAAACCTGGGTCAAGCCCCAAAATGCCAACATCAACCATTACCTTGTCACATTAATACCAAGCATGTTTCCCTGCAACTGCTCACACATGTCGATCACATGTTCCAAATATCAATACAGCATATCTATTAATCTAAAATCAACCTTTACCAAGTATAACAACCATGTCATAACAAAAAAAATCAACTCACATTCATCAGTCGTAATGCATAATGCTACAACTATCACCTATTTTCACTCAAGTACATATCAACTGTCTCAACACATATGCATTAGTACAATCATCTTAAAACAAAATCATTTCTTCAAGAAATGTTATAGACACATACTCATATCATGAAAGTAATCAAATATTCAGATAACTTACAAACATGCCATGTTAAATAAATCAACTAGATGACATAATCAAATTCTCAAACACCAAATAGACAACATAATCAAACTCATACCTTGATCTACCTCAGGAGATGATATCTTGTTTGCACAATCAATCTAGATTAGCACGATATAACTTTACAACATATCAATTCAAACATAAATAAGGTCATGATTTCCATAACAATAACTAGCTAACATGTTCACATCATAAGCTCATAAACAATTGTCATTTATGCATAAAAATTACATCTGCATAGTTAGCCCAAATTAGTACGATACAATATCACAAATATTTCAGCTCATACCTGAATATCATAACCATAACCATCTGCATATGCTAATCCAAATTAGCACAATAAATAAAACATCAATATCTTAAGTGCAATCACCCTAGTCATCAAGTTCACTAACATATAAAAACAATGATTTAATCATATAACATAATCATCAAGTTAACTAACATAAAACGACAACAACAATGCATAAAACAACAAGTTACTATCATTCATGACTATTCGACACATGTATATATCACTACATTGATCAACTAGCATCTACCATGCATGTAGCCATAATAATAGTAGAATGAAAAGTATACAAGTAACCCTAATTATTATAATAACCATTAACCACATACCTGCATGCCCAACATATAAATCTATATGACGATCTGCCCTTATCCAAAGTCTAGTGTTGCAATCTCACTCTAGTGATCTGCATCTCCTACTCTATCTCAGGAAACACATTAGCATCCTAACATACCAATAGCATCATGATGACCTAATTGTTTACAATAACCTCATGATGCATGTTTGACCTACTATACATGTATAAACATAACCATGAAAAGGCATGCATAACAACATCTCGACATTGACATGCATACCAAATGCATATACAGTCGACATGCATTCATAAAAAGCACATCCCAATATCCACATAATCAAGCTCTACATGAAAACACCACTATAGAAATGACCACTACCATGCATACATAACAAGAACATACACAACCTACATGCATGCATGACAAACACACTCCATCCATCTAGTCCAACTATTGAACCATCCTTTGATACCACTCTGTAACACCCTCCTCCCATATCTACCCAAGTTAACCAATATATTGGGGTAAACATGTGACGAGAGGCTACTTCAATCTGATTCAACCTCCTAGGTCAAATTAAGGAAGTGAACTAAATCAATGCAACCAATCTAACCTTCTACACATACCACATAACCTAGAGGAACCAACCAACCCTTCCAAGCAATCAACCCATGCAAAAACTTGACACTTCACTACACTAGAGTGTTAATTGCTCCCATGACATGGGCATACATGTGACTGGAGCCCTCCATTCCCTCTCATAACATGGGCACGCAAGCAATTGGGGTATTTTTAGCTAGTTATGAGCCTGCAACCTTGGATTTTGTGCCACTTTTTTAGGGCTAGGACTCAGGTCACTCCCTAGAGCTCCATGAAACTTTCAAGAATGAAAAGTAACATCAAAACAATGATACAAATGAAAATACTTGAACAAATAATTGACTGGACCACTACTAGCCATGACAAAAATTTCATCAAACATGTCACAAATATGCATTCTATAGGTCATAAAAACATATATCAGTATAGGGTTCTCATACTTATCTGAGAGTCACTAAGAAGCATTGACACCTTATCACATTAGCTGCATTATCATCTATTAGGTTATATATTCATTGTACATTCCTTTGCAAATCAAAAAAATATGAGAACCATACATCATCAGTATCATAAAACATACTCATAACCAAAACATAATCAACAGAATTATCAAGGATATGTTAGCCATAAATGTCTCATGTCAACTAATACATTTTCTCATAAAATACCAAGGAGAAACAATTCTCATTAATGAATGAAAAATCCAACCTAGTATGGGACTACCTCTTTCGACCCGGTTGTAGATTGCCTGAGTCAAGTCTTTCTTCAGCCAATCACCCTCATGCTATATTCCAAGCATGAATGTGGGATTTATCACCAAAATCAATTATGGCTTCCCCAGTCTACACCAAATCACACTCAACAATAGAACTTGTCTTTACTGTATCCCCACCGGATCACTAGGCCATAAACAATAAACATACAATAGGAGATTTACCATAATCCTCACTGAGTCACTAGGCCAAAAACAAGCATCGATGCCACTGAATCTCTCCACCTACACCGTGAGGGATTTGTCTGTCCTAACCTCTCATTTTTACTCTATATCCCACCATTACTGGTCAAGGGATTCCTAGGCATACAAGGTCTCTACCATCTAGGCTCTACCATGTATCCCATCCCAGGATTCCTAAGCCAATCAAGGGTACTCACCACTAATCTTTACAATGTATACCACCATTTACTGATCAATGGATTCCTAGGCTCAATCAAGGTGTTCAAATTTAGGTTTTACCATGTATCCCATCCTTCGATTCCTAGACCTTGTGAGGAATCCTCAAACCATCCCACTCAATTTCAAGTCCATTCGGTAATCTAGCTCAACACCATACAAAATAACCCACCAAACCATGGCTATCTGGAAATGGCAAGGCAAGGCTGAAGAACATTGTCGCACCTAGAGAAACCCATGACCATGAAAGAAAGAGAACCAAGAACACGCATGCATAAATATGCATGCTAAATATAGAAAGGAAATCCCACATGCAAATTAATACCTATAAATAATATTATCGTAGCTACTAGATCATGCTCTTCCTTGCTTGATCTTTTCTTCCTCTTTCCTTCCTTTCGTTTCTTGATCCAATACTGAAGTGCTCTAAGAAAACTCTAAGTGTCTAAGAGTGTGTGAGAGACAAAATAGAGAGAGAGCTCCAAAAATGAACTTAAAAAATTCTATGATGTTAGAAAATTATATATTACGGAGCAATGGAACACATAAAATATTGCAGAAATATAAACACAGAAAACGCATAAAACAAGAGAGACACAGATATACATGGTTCACCTAGTTTGGGCTACGTCCACGGAGAAACAACCAGTCCTTCCTTTTATATTATCCAGCAAACTGAAGAGATGCAACCTCCAGCAAATCCATTGTAACACCCTCTTCACTCTCAATCTCCTCTCTCCTCCTCACTCAGAATATATATCCGTATAGACATAATACAATTCCCTCATATATATAGTGAGGGGTTGCCTTCTAGGGCAAAGAACCCTAAATTAAACATAACTTCTACCGTCAGATCATCTGCCTAATGAACCGCCCAGACTGACTAGAAATTACTATACTTTTACAAGGAAATTTTACATCTGTTTTTAGCTTCAGGGGTGCTTCCCCCGATCCCCCGCCGGGGGACCGCTAGCCCCCAAACCCCCTAGCCGGGGGGGATCAGCCCCCATGAACCCCCATGGGGGGGGGGAAGTCCCCCCCCCCCACCTGCACTCCCCCACATGGATGGGTGTACAATCTTCCTAGGGTATACATCCGGCTGGAACCGTTGAATACAAAAGATAATCAAGCTCCACACCCAACAATCTCCCACTTGGAGACTGATTATAGCAACTCCACCACTGCTTCATTTGCTAGACAATGACTCCACTTTGGATCTGGTTGTTTCTCATCATATTCATCATACTTGAAGACCAATTGAAACTAAGAAGATTCTCAATTTCTCCCTGGTTACAACATTTGTTAACATATCTGCAGTATTCTGACTAGTGTGTATCTTTTCCAGCTTCAACTGTCCATCTTCCAATGCTAACCATATGAAATGGTACTTTAGATATCTATGCTCATTCTTGGAATGAAATGTAGAGTTCTTTGCAATATGTATCGCACTCTGGCTATCACTGTATAACCTGCCCAACTCCTGCTTCTTACCCAATTCATCCCGAAACCTTTGTAACCAAATCATTTCTTTACTAGCCTTTGTAGCAGCAACATGCTTAGCTTCTATTGTTGAAAGTGCAACAACACTTTGGATTTTTGAAACCCAACTGACAGTTGTTCCACCTACAGTAAATACATATCCTATAGTGCTCCTCCTGTTATCTCTGTCACCTGCCATATCTACATCAACATATCCCCGTAGAACAATGTTTGAACCACCAAAGCATAATTCTTGATTTGTGCTACCTCTCAAATACCTGAGAATCCACTTCACGACCATCCAATGTTCTTTTCCTGAATTGTTCATGTACCTTCTTACAACTCCCACTACATGTGCAATATCAGGCCTTGTGCAGACCATTGCATACATTAAGCTTCCAATTGTTGATGCATGTGGAACTTTAGACATATAATCCATGTCTTCTTGGGTCTTTGGGCACATCTCCTTACTAAGTTTGAAATGGCTAGCAAAAGTTATACTAACTGGTTTTGCATTCTGCATATTAAACCTTTTCAACACTTTTTCTTTGTACTCACTTTGAGACAATGTTAATTTGCGATTCTTCCTGTCTCTAGTTATTCTCATACCAAGGATTTGTTTCATATCACCCAAATCCTTCATTGGAAATGAGTTTGCCAATTTCCTTTTGACAACATTTATTTCCTGCATGTTAGAACCTGCAACAAGCATGTCCTCTACATACAATAACAATATAATATAGTTGCCATCATTTTTCCTTTTGAGATAAACACAATGATCAAAGTGACATCTAGTATAACCTTGGTTCAGACATAAACCTGTCAAATTTTAGATACCACTGCCTTGGAGCATGTTTTAAGCCATACAAGCTCTTCTTCAACCTGCACACTAGTTTCTCCTTCCCTTTTACCTCATATCCTTGTGGTTGCTACATATATATCTCTTCCTCCAAATCCCCATGGAGAAAAGTTGTCTTTACATCTAACTACTTAAGATGCAAATCTTCAACTACTACTAGACTTAAAATAGTTCTGATTGAAGTCATTTTAACAACAATAGAAAATATTTCATCAAAATCAATACCTTTCTTCTGTGTAAACCCCTTCACCACAGGTCTAGCTTTGTACCTTTTTCTACCTCCATCTTCTTCCTTCAGCCTGTAAACCCATTTATTTTGTAATGTTGTTTTACTTGCAGGAAACCTGACTAAGTCCCAAGTCTGGTTATGTGCTAAGGAGTCCATCTCTTCTTTCATGGCTTGCTCCCACTTCTTCCTGGTTTCTACCTACACTGCTTCTTCATAACATTCTGATTCACCAGAATCAGTCAACAATACATAATATAATGAAGGAGAGTATCGTTTAGGGGTCTACCTATCCTGGTAGATCTTCTAACACCACTTTTAGGTGTTTGAAGTGCTTGTTGCTATTGTGGTTGTTGTTCTTGCTGTTGATCATTATGATTTTCAGGCACCATCACTTTTTCTGTGATTTCTTCAAGCACTGAGTATTCTCTGTTTTCTTTTTCCTGTTTCTTTTCCTGTAGCTGATCCTTATACAAAACCTTTTCATTGAATATGACATCTCTACTCCTAATGATTTTATGTTTTTCATAAAAAGTGATAACCAAAATCATTAACACCATATCCAATAAAGGTACATTTCTTTGATTTTTCCTCAAGCTTTGTTCTATTTTCTTTGTTAATGTGGACAAAGTCTTCACAACCAAAAGTCTTTAAAAAATAGTAGTTTACCTTTTTACTTGTCCATGTCTCCTATGGAATACCACCATCCAAGGAATTTGAAGGCCCTCTATTTATTAGATAAACAGTAGTATCTACAGCATCTACCCAAAATTGTAAAGGCAATTCTGCATGCAATCTCATGCACCTTGCATGCTCCATGTTTGTCATGTTCATCCTTTCTAACACACCATTTTCTTGTGGTGTTCCTAGAACTGTCTTCTCTTTGCAAATTCCATTCTCAGAACAGTACCTAGCAAACTCTTTGCTGCAATATTCACCTCCGTTGTCTGATTTGAGACACTTCAACCTTTTTCTTGTCTCATTTTCAACCAAAGCTTTCCATTCCTTGAAAGTATCAAATACATCAGATTTATTTTGAATACAATAAATCCAGGTTTTTCTGGTTGCAACATCAATAAAGGTAACATAATAATGAGAGCCACCAAGAGATGATACCTGAGCAGGTCCCCATACATCTCTATGCACAAGCTCTAATTTTTCGCTCTTCTTTTCTTTCTCAACTCTAAGGAATCTGACTCTCTTCTGTTTTCCATAAACACAATTCTCACAGAATTTTAAATCCACGTGCTTCAAACATGGCAACAAATTTCTAGAGTGAAGAATCTACATCCCCTTCTGACTCATGTGCCTGAGCCTATGATGCCACAATGTTGTATCTTCTCCTGTAGAGGTTAAAGCATTAACAGAATTAGAAATACCATTGCATAAATACAATGTACCAACCTTTCCTCTTTTCGCTATTACCTGGGATCCTTTAGTGACCTTCCAGGTTTTATCTGTGAAAGTAGTTCTACAACCTTCACCTCCCAATTGCCCTACTGAAATCAGATTTTTCTTCAGATCTGGAACATGCCTTACCTCCTTTAATAGCCACTGATTACCATTTTGTTGTTTTATGAAAACTATACCCATTCCAACGATTTTATAGGGTTTATCATCACCCAATCGAACCTGTCCAAAATCTCCTTGAGCATAATCATGAAAATGTTTCTTATCAGGTGTGGCATGGAATGAGGCCCCTGAATCTACCACCCAAGCATCAATAATATTTTTTAAAGAAAGAATCAAAGAATCTTGCAACACATCAGTTGTTACATTCGCTTCATGATTAGTTTCTTACTGCACGTCTCCTTCTTTTCCCTTCCAAGGCTTGCAGTCTTTCTTTAGGTGTCCTTTCTTCCTGCATTTCCAGCACACTATCCTTGATCTGGACTTGGATCTACCTTTTCTTGACTTATTGTGATATCCTGGGCTCTTTCCTCTTTCCATTTTTCTTCCCCTAGTCTCTATAGTCAAAGCATTACTTGATGTATAACCAGAGCTTTTCCATCGCATTTCCTCACTAAGGATTGCACCGACAACATCATCAAACTTTAAAGTACTAGATCCAGAGATAGAGTTACTAATGGCCATAACTAAACCATTCCAACTTTCTGGCAATGAGCACAGAAATAACAATGCCCTAACTTCATCATCAAAATTTACCCCTAAAAAACTTAACTGACTTGTAACTATATTAAAATCATTTAAATTGTCTGCAGCAGATCCACCTTTTGACATCTTCATATTAAATAAACGCTTCATAAGAAATGCCTTATTTGAGGCCGAGGGTTTTTCATATATTTTGGCCAATGCCGACATTAAACCCTCTGTTGCCATTTCCTTTGAAATATTAAATGCTACCGACACCGCTAGGCACATCCGTATTGTTCCAAGTGCCTTTCTGTCGAGAATATCCCATTCTATGTCTGTCATACTCGTCAGCTTCTTTGTCTTTCCGCTCAATGGTAGGTACAAATCTCTCTGATACAAATCATCTTCCGTCTACATCTTCCACAGCTGGTAGTTTTGGCCGTTGAATTTTTTGACCCTAAACCTACCACCTTCCGCCATTTCTCCCACTTGAACCGGGAACCCTTCTCTCCTACGAGTTTATCATCCAAATATACCTTTGGCTTTGATACCAGTGGTTAGAAAATTATATATTACGGAGCAATGGAACACATACAATATTGCATAAATATAAACATAGAAAATGTATAAAACAAGA
This sequence comes from Pinus taeda, assembly GCA_000404065.3. Taxonomy (NCBI): domain Eukaryota; kingdom Viridiplantae; phylum Streptophyta; class Pinopsida; order Pinales; family Pinaceae; genus Pinus; species Pinus taeda. The sequence continues at coordinate 18,393 of APFE031021625.1, forward strand.
GAGACACAGATATATGTGGTTCACCCAGTTTGCGCTACATCCACGAAGAAATAACCAGTCCTTCCTTTTATATTATCCAGCAAACTTAAGAGATACAGCCTACAACAGATCCGTTGTAACACCCTCTTCGCTCTCAATCTCCTCTCTCTTCCTCACTCGGAATACAGATTTGTATATACATAATACAATTCCCTCATATATATAGTGAGGGTTTGACTTCTAGGGTAAAGAACCCTAAATTAAACATAACTTATACCATCAGATCATCCACCTAACAAACAACCCAGACTGACTATAAATTATTGTACTTTTACAAGGAAATTTTACATCTGTTTTTAGCTTCGGGGGCGCTGCCCCCAATCCCTCGTTGGGGGACCACTGGCCCCTAGACCCCCCAGCCGGGGGGGATCGGCCCACCCGAACCCCCGCGGGGGGGACAAGTCCTCCCCCCACACCCCCTCGTGTGGAGGGGTGTACAATCTTCCTAGGGTATACATCCAGCTGAAACCCTTGAATACAGAAGATAATCAGGCTCTACACCCAACATATGAATTGATCCTCATAAGACTTTTTAACAATGAGGCCTCTATTTTCTTCAATTTCCATTATTTTCCTTCATTTTCCTCCTCACATGAAACTTGTGAACTTTCACTGTCCTTTTCTTCTAATTTCCATTATTTTCATAAATAAAATGCAAATTAATGTGATTTGTCCTTTCCAAAGCCTTTGCCATTGCCTTTGCCATTTTCCTTTAGCAATAATAACGAAATGAACACCCAGTAGGAAGTTTTTTCCATCATTCAGCTTAGGATACATGTCCCATGAACGTGGTCGTATATATTTTTACATTGAATTTTAACCAGGATTGTTACAATGTTTTTCATTCAAATTAGTGGAGGATAGTGTTCATTTTCATATATTTTAGTGTACCCTTGATCTATATGTACATGGAATGAAAAGAAGCACACATAGAGAAATATAACATAAATCATAGCAATATGGTGAAAATCCAATATCTATTAATAAACTAAAATAACATAACACTATAGAACAAAAGTTTGCTAGAATGGTGGTAAATTTCTCTTAATGGAGACAGATGGAAACTATTTACACTTGAAAAAGTTGTCACAAGAGTGTAAAAGAATGGCCTTTCAACATAAAGGAAGAACCTTAGAGCTACAAAATCCTAACCCTATGAGATGAAATTTTTAAAGGTTTGCATGACCTAAGGCGGTTAGTCGGTACGTTAACTTCTTAGGGGCTCAACCTTTGCATAAATTATATGGGGAAAACAAAATCTCATTGGAAAGGACTATTCGATTAATAAAACTTTTAACCAAGGCCAATGAATTCCATGGAAACACCTACCCTCCCAAATTTCCGAAAAACTTAATTTAGGGACTCAAAATGACCCCAAAGGTTTGGGATCCAAAAATCATAGAAACATTTGTAGGAAGATAGAGAACCATTGAGATAGTGGTATAGGTGGGTGTCCATTGGTATCCACCTTAATCAATTGCTTCTAATTCCTTCATCAAATCAATACACTTCTACTAAATTTGGACCTTGGTGAGACAATTTCCTTTGTGAAGAAGTTTCCATCCTTTATCCACCCAATAGAGTTGTATGTATTTATAGTGGGTATGTTTTGTCTTGGTGTCCATTATATAATCTTCTATAGCCTATTAAATTTAATTAGGATTGAGTTTTGTTGGGGGAAATTTCTTGTTTGCCTTCGAGAAATCCAATAGATGTGGAAAATGTGGTCGAAGTAGCTTCACATTAAATAATGGGTGCAAGCCAAGGAAAGGAGGGATATTTCTCGATAACCTTTATTATTGTGTAAAGACCATATAAGAGTGGTCTAATATTTATATGAGGACTTGTGAGGTGCTCTTTCTATAAAGTAACCATAGCTTATAACCAATCTGAAACTTATGTGGAACCCTATGTTGGTCATGTCATGGCTTGTTCTTCGAATTGGTTTTCTGTAGGATAACAGGGACCTATATTTTGAGTTGTTGGATCCATTCAACAAATTTGGCTACCTTATCTACCTCAACCTAAGCATGAGAGGACTCTGTCAATGGAGATTCAATCAAAATAGCTACATTAATTAGGGCCAATGATTGGAACCCCAAGTAGTTATGTTGAACATATGGAAGTATTTCATCCCATGTACATGGATGCTTGTGGTTGTACACGTGCAAGATATGCACAATCATACTATTTTCCATTTTTATTTTCTCATCTGATTGGGGATGAAAGGAGGTTTATTTTATTAACTAGATGTCCATGAAAAACCATAGTTTGGACCAAAAAATACTAAAGAACATATTGTCACTATCTGAAATAATGGTATGAGATAGTCTAAGATCAGCCCAAACATTCTCAAAGAAGATTTTCATAGTGGCTTCAATGTGATACTCTTCTTGTATGGTACTAAAGTGGCCATCATACCACAAACACATAATCCTTACCATGCTTCATGGATGGAAAAACTAACATGTAAGCCATGGATACTTACTCCCATGGATTGTTTCAGATAGGTATAGAAGTGCAGAACCCCTGCTTCTGATGGTTAGTTTCACAATGACACAAGATGTGCATGGTATGATATATTGCTAGGCATTTTATTGAAGCTTTTCCAAGTAGAAATACTTCTAAAGTATTGTTATTGTCTTCCCTACACCAAAATTCCTTGCCACCCAACTATAAAGTGTCTCCCAAGTTAGCTTAGCGTGCTCGCTTGAAGGAACACAAAGGTGGCCCAAGTATCACATTAATGCATATTGGACATGGAAGTATGTGACTTGTTTTCATGTGATCAACATCTAGTACGTGGTAGCAAAGTCAAAGTTATCATTGTATGATCTTGGCCACCGAGAGGTATCATTCCCACAAGAGTTAAGAATTGTTGTTAGCACCACAACTAGGGGCATCTGAAGGCAGTCTATGATATGATTAGAAAAACCCTTCTTGTATTTGTTGTTCAGGTGAAATTCATGTAGGTATGTGGACTATTTTTTATGTTTTTCATTCTGAAATTTTCCTTTTTTATTCCTAAATGGTAGAGGCATGTGATTAGTGTATATGATTATATCCTTACCGAAAATATAATGCTTCCATTGTTAGCAGGTCTACATGATGGAGTACATCTCCTTGTTATAAGTGGGGAATATTAGGACAATGTCAGAGAGATTTGTGATAGGCCACCAAATGTCCTTGTTGAGCAGGGGCTGCATTGATAACATAGTAAGAGACATCTATCTCAATCTGAAATAGATATTGTAGGTCTCGTAGGGTAAGGGCTAGTGTAAAGAAAAGCTAGTATTTTAGATCCTCAAATTCTTTCTAATATGACTAGACTAGGAAAGTTTTTCTCTTTCTCTACCCTTGTCCACTCGACTCAACAACCAAGCGATATGAGAGAACCCGAATGCAAACCTTTTGTAGAAGTTAACAACACCCCATAAGCTATAAAGATCTCCTAGAGTCATTGAGTTTTTCCAATCCCAAATGAATTGGACCTTCGTTGGGTCCACATGCACCCCATGTTCATACATAATGTATTCCAAATATTGAACTCTTTTCATGTGAAATGAGAAATTATTCATATTAGCATACAACTTGTGTTTTTGCATTGTGTTGAATAATTTTTTAATGCCCTACAATTGTTGTGCCTAGGTTCTATTAAGTACGAGGATTCCATCCAAATATATAACCAAAACAATGTTTGTAAATAGTCACAAGATATCATCAATCATCTTCATGAATGTTGTTGGAGCACTATTCAAGCCAAAGGGCATGAGAAACCATTTGAAAATGCCTTCTTTAGATTTGAATGTTGTCTTCCATATATAAGTTTTTCTAATTGGAAACTACTAGAAACCTAACTTAAAATCAATCTTACTAAAGAACTTGACAACCTTAAGCTAGTCAATAATATCACTAATCCTAGAAATCAAGTATCTTTTCTTGATAGTGATTTTTTTTCAGGGCTATATAATCAATACAAAGTCTCAGTGTCCCATCCTTCCTCTTCCCCAACAAAATTGAACTCTCGCAAGGAAGGAGCTCGGTCGAGTGTGGCCCTTTCGGATGAGATCATGAATCTAAAATTTTCTTTCCTCATTCCCTAAGAGAGAGAGTCCATATATTTGGGCATTACGTAAAGTATGACCAAACATCAAGTTAATTGAGTGTTTTACTTAGCAATGCTTAGGCACCCTAACAAGTGGAGCAAAATATTTATTTGTATGTGGGGAAACATCACTAAGTACCTAATATTTGAAGGGCTTGATGTGGTAAGACATGCAACCTTGATTCTGGACAAGAATCTCGTGTTCATGGCTCAACCAACCAATGGTCTATGGTTGGGGATGTGGCAATGTCATCAAAATCAATCTATTGATTACATTGACTAATATAAGGGTTTTTCAGCTCCCACTATCAATGATAATAATTAGCAGGGTCCCATTCACTCACACCTATGAATGGTAGAGGTGATCACCCTCTGCAGACTCTTATAGCTCTTCTAGTATTGAAAATTTCCTACCCTTTATCAATTGCAGACATCATTTCATTTTTATAAATAAGTACACATGTGGAATTCAAATAACTGCAAATCATGTTCAATGAAAAAAAAATGATGTTGATAGTTGTGTATATTTTATGTTCTTGTATATTGAATGGAAAATATGGTCTATGTTATGCCTATTTATAATATGAAATTGTAAATATGGTCTATGTTATGCCTATGTTCTTTTAAGAGAATATGATTCGTGGATTTGGTCATGGTTATTGTTAATGTCTAAGACTATGTAGGCCTTTACCAATTAAGGTGTAGGTGGTTATGAAGGGCTTCAATGAGCCTCATATCAAGGAGATTGCTATGATTTGGTGATCCAGGTGGATATTGGTAGCCACTTTCCTATTCCACTTGGACCCCCACCACTGTTTCTTTCAGTTTTTCAATTTCCTTAATTGTAGCATAGTTTATTATTTTTGGCAATGTTTTAGGTCTTGAACTTTCAGAGCTATTTTGAGGCCCTAAATGACGTTTGTTTTTGGAAAAAGATGGGAAAACATGAGACATTGATTAATGTCTATAGTCAAAAGTTGTAGCCCTCATATAGATCTTTATAATGAGGTATTTTGTGCGACAAATGAAGATCGTATGCCAATGTTACGACCCCAAGAAGTTGGTGTACCAATTTACCCAAACGAGGTCCATAGTTTTGGTACTTCATCTCCTAGGGTTAGGTTTTTGTATTTTTAGGCCTTTTCATTCTTTCTTAATAATAAATAGGCCTTTGAGCCTCATTATAACATAGTTCAAAGGCATGTAGCCACCACATCTCTGTCACGCAGAATTAGTTGATCTTGCTGACAAGACAGACCTTCCTAGAATCTAATGAAGACCTAATGACAAACAAACCAACCAGACACTATCTTTCTCTAAATGCGCTTTATAAATAATGGTAAACAAATGTGTTGAAGGGCCTACCTCATGTCCAACGCAAGTTCGGAGATGCTTCGCTCCTTTGATCCAAGTAAATTCCTTCGTCGCAAACCTGCAAGCACAAACAAGGCAAACAATTAAATAGCATCTGAATATCCAATATTATAAAACATATTTAACATGAAAGTCAAGGAGTCCATGAAACAAATAGCATAAGATACTTGTTGAGAAAAATGAGCTTGATTGTATTAATTCAAAAGAAAAGAACCTTACAACCTTTGCCTTGACGCTGTACAAGCTCCTTCCAGGGTCCAACAAGAAGTCTCCTCTACTTTGACAAGCTTCACTCACTCCCTAATGGGGCCAAAAAGGTATGTGATCTCTCCTCTTAAGCTCAAATAGGAAGTCCTGATTTCACTAGAATTTACCCTCAAAAGTTCAGCTTCTAACCTCCCTGGCCACTAACCCAATGCCTCAATTTATAGTGCAATGGAGATTAGTTACTAGCTCCTCCTTCAAAGGGATAGAGTCCTCCTTCAAAGGGATAGCTCCTCTCAACAAGGGATTAGTTCCTTCTATGATGGGATGCATGAACCACTTGGAGCGAACAATCCACGTAACAAATGCTTCTAGAAACCTCTAGAATTAACCCAAGATGAGTTTTTTAAGATAAAGATTGCACCTTTTGACTTTCACAGGGGTACGCACCCTCCCCTTTACATACAGAGCATATAAGTACGCAGATAACTTGAACAAAAGGTGTGGGCCCGCAGGCAAAAGTAAGAGAAAGTGCAGAACCAGAGTTACATTGCTCTTTTGATGTCTTTCTCTCATTTTTCAAGCTTGTTTTGAAGAGCTGAGGTTTAAGACTTGCTTAGGAAGCTGGCATAGGTGATGATAGGCCTACACCGACAGCAAATAATCAAGGTGACGATATTTTTGTGTAACAGATTGCCCCCTAAAGTGCGAAGTCTGTAGTATATGAGGATTTTTTCATTTTTCATATAGGAAGAGTGAAGTGCTTTATCATTTTGAGGATCACCTTGCGGAGAGCACGGTTGGAACCTGTAAAAACATTCAATGCAAAATATATATATATATGAGATCATATCATCGCTGAGGTAGACATTCCCATACTCAGATAACAACTGACTAAGAGACTGAAAACTGACTAGAAGACTAACTGACTAGAAGACTAACTACTGCTCTGATATAGGAATGATCTCGTAACACATCATAAGTACAGACACATGTGGACACAGTATGGACGCAGCCATCTGTTTATGAATAGTCAATAATATAATGAATACAAAATTCCTCGCAACCTGGATGGTGGAAACTAGATCCAGGGTCTTCATTTCTACGTCCCGAACAGTACGATTCTATCCATGCGATTGAATGTGTCGAAGTCGAACATGGTAGAAACCGCTTGATTACCAGTCAATGATGTAAACTGTTAACAAGCGTGAGAGAAACCACCAATAATGACAATGGCTCTCAAATTACTCAGCACAATCCATGAAATGTGATAAGATGTGTTGATGTCGAACATGTCACGGAATCCTTTGATCGAAAGTCGATGATGTAAACT
>APFE031021635.1:0-25262 GCA_000404065.3 Pinus taeda
CAAATGTTGATTGCCTGTGTTTCATTCTATTCTGTGCCAACACGAGGTTATCCTTTTAGAGTTGGAGGACTTGTTGTTGATGTTCGATGTGATGTTCCACTGCTTGAACCTTAGAATTTTCTCTTAAATATGATGTGATGGATGGTGGGTGATACCCATAAAGTGCCATAAATGGGGTCATTTTTGTTGCTGTATGGAAGGAAGTGTTATACCACCATTTAGCCAGAAGGCAACCATTTGACCCATTCTGTCTGTTTATTAGATACAAAGCAACGAAGATATCCTTCCAAACATTTGTTTACTATATCAGTTTTCCCATCAGATTGAGGATGATAAGATGAGCTATGAGCTAACTGAGCACCAAGACGAGAAAATAATTTAGTCCAAAAATTTCCAGTGAAAATGGGATCTCTGTCACTTACAATAATCTTTGGGTTTCCATGTAGCGTTTGAATTGTTTCCATAAATGCAGTAGAAACTATACTGGCTTTAATGGATGTGATAATGCACAAAAGTGTGCATACTTGGTAAGTCTGTCAACTATCACCATGATGACACTCTTTCCCTCATACTTGGGTAAACCTGTGATAAAATCCATTGAAACCTCCCCCCAACGATGGCTTGGAATGGATAAAGGTTGTAATAGACCCAATGTCTTAATTGTTTCAACTTTATTTTTTTGGCAAACCAAACATTCCGCCACAAACTTTTGAATATGTGATTTAAGGCCATCCAAAAAAATTCCTTCTTAACCCTGTGTTAAGTGTTTAAAAATCCTCAGTGCCCTCCTAAGGGAGAAGTGTGCAATTCCATAAGAATCTTTCGTTTTCGCTAGGAATTCTTACAGTGGTATAAGCAATCTTTGTACCATAACGAATCATTTTGCCAGCTAAATGTATCAGACATACTGGAATGTTGTTGTAACTTTCGAATAAGTGCCCGCACTTCTTCGTCATTCTTCCATTCCTCCCTTGCTTCGTTTATCCAATCTGTTTGGATAATAGAAATGGCGTACAACAATGCTTCCACATCCTCATCCTTTCTTGAGAGTGCATCTACCACCACATTTTGCTTCCCTTTTTTGTAGATGATTTCAAAGTCCTAACCCAACATCTTTGTGACCCACGTTTTTTGCTCTTCAGAGGATAATCTTTTTTCTAAAATTTATTTAAGGCTATCATGATCCATTTTTACCTTGAAGTGTCTTCCCATTAGGTAGGGTTTCCATTTCTTAAGTGCATGGAGTATTGCCAACATTTCCTTCTCATAAATATCTTTGTGTAAAGTATTTCCCTTGATTGGATGACTTTCAAAAGCAATGGGTCTTTCATCTTGCATTAAAACAACACCAAATACATTTCCTGAAGCATCACATTCCACAATAAAGGTTTTTGTGAAGTCCGGTGTAGCTAAGACAGGTGATTGGCACATTGACTCTTTAAGATGTTCGAAGGCCTTTGTTGCTTCTGGAGTCCATGAAAATGCATCTTTCTTCAATAGTGTTGTTAGAGGTGCTGCTATTCTCCCATAATTCTTAACAAACTTGTGATAATACCCTGTCAACCCGAGAAATCCTCGCAGATGCTTTATGGATGTGGGGATTTTTCATTCTTTAATGGCTTTAATTTTGCTAGGGTCTACCTTAACTCCTTCATGAGATACAATATGACCCTGGTATTCCACCTCTTGTACTCCAAAGAAACATTTGGATCTTTTTGCATATAATTATTTCTCCTCCAATAGTTGTAGCACCCTGTCAACATGTCCAACATGATCCTTCCAAGACTTGCTGTAGATTATTATATCATCACAAAATACTAACACAAATTCTCTAAGGAATGGTTTGAAAATGGAATTCATCAAACCTTGAAATGTTGAAGGTGCATTGGTAAGGCCAAAAGGCATGACCAAAAATTCATAATGACCCTCATGAGTTCTAAATGTTGTTTTCTAAATGTCTTCAATCTTCATTTTGATTTGATGATATCCTGAACGAAGATCCAATTTGGTGAAGTAAATTGATCCATGCAATTCATCCAGTAATTCATCAATGAAAGGATGGGAAACTTATCTTTAATATTGAGCTTGTTGAGCTCCCTATAATCCGGAAACATGCGCCATGATCCATCCTTCTTGTGCACCAATACTACTGGAGTAGAGAAAGAACTTTGACTCAGTTGAATTATACTAGCCTCTAGCATTTCTGCAACCATACGTTCAATTTCACTCTTTTGGGCATAGGGATATCTGTACGACCTGATGTTTGGAGGAACACTTCCTGGAATCAGATGAATAGCATGATCATGATCACGCATAGGTGGAAGACCTTTGGGAGTCTCAAATACCTTGGAATGATTGTCTAAGACTTTTTGGAGATCTGGAGAAATAGATGATTCCAATATGGCAACATTTGGCAAACATAATTGTGCAATTACACCTATTTGTCCCTTTCTTAGAAGCTTTGTCATACCGTTAGAGCTAATTATCTCTCTCGGTTTCCCTGCAATACCCCTTAATTCCACTTCCTTTCCATCCACAAAACGTTTCACAAAAAGTTCTTGAAAATTAAAAGCTATTGTACCCAAGGATTGTAGCCATTGGACTCCTAGTACAACATCAACACCTCCCGTTGGAATGGAAAGCATTGGGCTAGTCAATACATATTCTCCCATGGATAGCTTGATATTATGGCACATTCTAGAGAAATTTATTTTTCCTCGATTTGCAACCATCACTTGACAATTTGGTGCTGGATATAAGAAGCAATTCAATTCTTTTGCTACCTTACAATGAATAAAATTGTGGGTACTTCCTGAATCAATAAACACTATTACCTTTCTCTTCTTGATTTGTCCTTCTATCTTGATGGTTTGAGGAGTGGTAATTCCCACCAATGCATTACAAGATATAGTTGGATTCATTTCTTCTTTATCTAGGCTTTGTTCCTAGAGTATATCCTCTTCTTTTGACGTTTCTTGCTCTTTTTCTTCTTCATCTTCACAATCTATGTAGAATAATTTCTTTAGTGTATTCGCTATCACAACTGTAACAATGCCCTTTTGCTCTTTTTTCTTCCAATTGTTGTGGTGTCAACCTTATAGGTTGTGGAAGACTAGGAGCAACAAAACTTCCATCTTTACAGTTGTGAGTGGTATGCTTCCTGGTTGCAGTAATTTTGCTTTCCATTTTTCTGGCTAACCTAAATGCCTTCTCTAATGAATCAGGTTCCCAAAGGCGAACATCATGTTGGATATTATCCTTTAAAGTCCCTATGAACACATCAATCCTACGCTCCTCTGGAATATTTTTTACCCTTATGTTCAATTTTTTGAACTCTTCAATGTGCTCCATTATTGAACCCTTTTGTTTGAGACTTATCAATTGGCTAAAAACAATGTTTCTTTTTGTTCCCTCATAATGTGTTGTCAATTCTTCTGTAAAAATTGCCCAAGTGATAACTTTTTTATGAGAGCAAAGCCATTGATACCATACAAACTGATTTGGCTCCAAATATAAAGTTGCAATATGTACCTTTTGTGTGTTTTGCACATTATTGAGATTGAAAAATTGCTCCATTTGTAATATCCATTTTGTGGGATCCTTGCCATCAAACTTCCTCATATCGATTTTTGGAATATGGTGCGTCTTCGATCCGACATTAGAGTCTATGAAATCATGATTAACATTTTCTTTGTTCGCATCATGAGTTTCCTTTACTCCCCTTTCACCATTAGTAATTATTTCTTGTAGAAAATTTGTCAAATCTACCTTCAAATCTATCTTCAAATCGTCAATCTTGGCTTTCACACCCTTTATCTTAGATTCCACACCATTTATCTTAGCTTCTGTTAGCTTTTGTGAGAGTGAAATTTGTTGCACTTGGTCTTGTAATTTTGATATATCATGTAGCATTTCTTCCTCTTCTTCATGAGTCATGCTAGAGATTTCAGATTGCTTACTAGGTGTTTGCATTTTCTTTCCTCTGGGCATCAGTTTCTGATACTAATGCTCTACTATGCCCTTTGAATTCCTTCAAAATATTTTTTCAAACCAAGCTTAAGCAAAAATTTAAAAAATCTACACACCTTTTTTCACTTTGTAGGAGCTCCATATTGCCTATGATGTATCTCTATAATTTCAAAACATCGAGTTCTAAAATTGCGACCTGCGGTAGCCCTCTGTGTCCTCTTTCCAATGCCACCAGTCTAACCCCAATTGGATTCTCTAATGAATAGTTATGCCAAATCTCCCACAGTGACCTGATTATAGAATAATTCAGTAGAGCGAACTTGTACGACGTGCCATGTGTCCCTGTTTTGACCTTTGGCTCAGAAAAATATATACAAGAAACTATAGTCCATCCTCTTTCTCTACCTTCTTACAAAATTTCAATCCAATGCTCCGAGAGAAAGTTATGTTGATTTTCCCCAGGTCACCTGTTTGGAATGTAATTCAGGAGTCTGCAAAAAGACCAACTTCCTCAGATCATATCTCTACAAATATAGCACGAAAAGCTCTAAAATTCAGACCCAAGGTTCAGTACGATTTCCTCTCGAATGGGTTTTTTGTTTCAGTTTTGAAACGTCGCAGAAAAAAAGTTATAGCGAAAATGCCACAATGACCTGTTTGGAGCAGCGAAACCCTAGAATCCAAAGCTCTAATACCAAATGTTATGAAACCAGCTCAAGAAAAAGATAGAAAAGATAGATCAACGCCTTAAAATTCAGCCTCTTCGAGGGGGCAACCTCTTTTACATTGCATAAATGAACAATTCTTTGATGATTCAAATGACAAAACCTCCTTTCTATATATAGGAGCCTAAGGAGTCACAATATAACCCAACCGACCTAACAATAATAATATAAAGCCACAAAAATAACAATAGAAGGTTTCTATGGGGCACAGTAATGGCGTAATCACTACTATTATAGGGACCCAACACAGTGTTAAGGTAAGTTGTAATGACCATAAATTAGATATACTCAGGAAATCCCCAAGCCTAAGAGGAACAAGAAAATTTATAAATGAAGATATTATTCCACAAGATCAAGTTGAAATTAGGAAAGAAGTCCAAAAGGTCAAGGAGAGAAGAAAAGAAGGGAAATGGGTTATCATTAGGAAGACTAAATATATTATTAGTGATAAAGTCCATAATACGAGTGACAAATAGGGACTAGCATCACTTTGGATCCCCTTCTGGCATTGTCTTGGTTTTCCATGGTGTAAAGTTCCTATGTTAAGTTGGATCCCGAGTGATATTGATCTTATTCTTTTAGTTGAAACTCAAGAGCATGACAAATCGAGGGTTGCTTACCTTGACATATTAATTCTTTGGTCAGTTTGAAATAATAAATCCTCTCGTACGGGTATTGTCGATATATCCTGCTATATAAAGAACATTGTTTCTTCTCACATATGACTTCATAAAACTCACCGCTTTAATCAATACATTTGGATAAATATCTCTGATTTTACGACAAATAAGATATTTCTTGCAATATGCTATTTTAATCTTATCAACTCAACATGCTATAAGAAAAACAACTTTGATAAGAATTTTCCTTTCAATGCCTTAGAAAAAGACATCCACAACCTAAAGAATGAAGGTAATATCCTTTTGCTTGGAGACTTCAATCCTAGAACTGCTACTAACCAAGCTATTATGTTAAACAACAACTCTAACCCTAACCCCTTTGGCTTCACGAAGATGGTAATTTCACTGATAGATTTAAGAGAAACTTTGAAGACATAACCGAGAACTTATTCAGCACCAAGCTCCTCAAGAATTGTAGTTCTTAGGACTTGACTATTTGTAATGGTATTAACAAGTGGCCTTCCTTCAGCAAGATGATCTGTTTTCATGGGTTGGGCAATAGTGTAGTGGACTATGCGATTTATGACACCCATGTCCTCAATCATATTACAATATTTGACCTACTTAACACTTATGATCTTGACTCTGACCAGGGACCTTTGTCTTTAACCCTCAATATCGTTATGCATACTAGTCACAAGCAGGAGACCAATGAAATATAAAGACACATGATAGAAGTAATGTAGACCTTTTCTTAAAAGATTTAGAAGGGGATTTACTCTCCCTAACTTATAAAAATAGCATTGCTCAAATTTATTACAATTTTACTACAACCCTTTCCACTGCCATTAATAATTTCTCTATGAGGTTTCATATAAATAGAATAACAAAACTTCCAAACCCTTGGTATGATAAAGAATGTAAAACAACCATGAAAGCGATTAGAGACACTCCTAATGAAACTATAAAGCACTAAAATATAAGTATATGCAAATCTCATCAAAAGGAAGAAGAGGTCATATATTAATAAGAGACAAGAGCATCTTCTTCACCTTTGAACAAAAGTTGCACCCAAAAAGTTTTAGCGGAATGTGCTTGTTCGTAAAACAAAAAATAATCATTTGATCCCCTTAGAAAATTGGGACATCTATCTTAAGAAGTTGTATGACTCTCCGAACACCATGGGAACCTTCTTAAATATACCTATTAAGGAAGATATATTTTTTCGGAAGATAATGAATCTAGGATTAATAAGCTCGCTAATGGGAAAGCTAAAGATATTGAAGGGTACCAAGCCGAGATCTTTAAAATGGGAAGGTCTATCCTCATTCCTCATCTCCACAAGCTTCTCAATTTTGTGGTAAAGCATGGTTTCCTGAAGCCTTGGACACAAAGCCTTATTGTGCCTATCTTTAAAAATTGAGACAAAAATATTCCCTCCAACTATAGAACCATTATGATTAGCCACACCCTAGACAAGCTATATGGCCTCATTTTGGAAAAGAAGATTAGCCTTTGACTTGAAATCCAAGGTAAAAGAGCTAAAGGTCAAGCTAGTTTTAGGATTCATCACTCGACCATTGACCATCTTGTTACTCTCACGATCATTGCTAAAGAATGTCGCAATAATAAAGGAAATCTCTTCTGTTGTTTTGTGGACATTAGAAAATATTTTGACATTGTTCCTTGGGATAAGCTTTGGAAAAGGCTTGAGGAGATTATGGTTCCTCCCGAGTTGAGGATTCTTCTAATTCGCCTCTTCGATATTTTTGTTTCCAAGCTTAAGGCCAACAAAGGGTGGTCTAAATATATTAAATGCAATATTGGAGTTAAGAAAGGTTGTCCCCTATCCCCTACCCTTTTTGGCATGCACATCGATAAGCTAGAGGAGTGTTTGGAAACTACGGGTGTAAAGGCATTGATCTTACTAATTTAATCATTACTCTTCTCCTTTATGCTGATGATATCGTTCTTCTCACAAAAAACCATGATGACCTGGACAAGAAACTTAAGACTCTTCATGATTATTTCTCCAAACTGGGTATGACATTTAATACCAACAAGACTAGAGTCATGATAATTAAATCTAAAAATATCACCCATGGTAATTTCTTCTATGATAATAATTGCTTAGAGAAGGTTTCTTCTTATAAATATTTGGGTATTGATATTCCTCAGCAACTCAATTGGAATTATAGCATTGAGAAAAGGTTTATTGGAGGTTGGAAAGTTTGTTATGAGCTTGAAAACAATAGTAAGTTGGTCGATCTTAAAATTTGGAGGAAAAAAGGGTTCCTATTTGAGACTCTCATCACCCTTGTTGTCTTATACAAATGTGATGTTTGGGGTTGCAGATATCCAGAGAGCCGTGGAGAAATATTGAGTTGGTTCGAAAGAAATTCATAACCTGCAACCTCAAGATCAAGAGAAATACTCCCTACCCTATCCTTCTGATTGAATCTAGCCTTTCCCATATTTAAAGCACAACTATGTTTAGGTATTTGATGTATAAGAATAAGCTTTATAACATGGAATCCAATAGGCTTCCCAAGGTTTCTTCTAACTTTAGTCAAAACCCCCACCTTCACCTCAAGCATGGCATAAAGATGCCCAGTGTTGGCTCAACCACTGGGGGATAAAGAAGGAGATAATCATGGGAAGTAAGGATACTGTCAAAGATACTATTAGCTCCACATTTAAGGATAAATTGTGTGATGATAAGGAGTTGGGAGGTAGAAGGATGCTAAGATATTATAAGGAGGTGATCAACCCCACCCTTCATAACAAGAATTATCTCTTTGTCTTGACTAGCACTAAGAAAAAAATGAACATTTTTAGGATAAGAAGTAATTCTCATGAGCTTCGTAGTGAAACCAGGTGGTGGTCTACTCCCAAGACTCCCTGGGACAATAGAATCTGTCAAATTTGGGATACGAAGGTGGAAGATGAAAAACAAGTCCTTTTAGACTGCCCGACTCTTACTCACATCTGCCCTCATTTCCCTAACCTTTGCCACACTTCCAACCTTCTTGACTTGTTAAGTCAACCCAACTATAGTGATCTTGGTGCATTTTTTAATAATATAAATAAGATTTTGAAAAATCACAACTAAAGTCTTTTTTTTTTCTTTTCTTTTTTTTTCCTTTTTTAAAGTTTGACAGATTGCATTGGTCTTAGTGGACATTAATCATCATCATTATATATATTAAATTTTTTCTAAAAATAAAGATTCCAAATCCCTTACCCTTTATTCCTTAAAATTAGGTTATCATTTTTAGTATGTTCTACTCAAATTTCACCTTTTATTTTGGTGTTACAAAACATTAATTGATTTATTTAATAATGAGTGCCATTTCCATTTTAAAAGTTTAAAAATTCAAATAACAATTTAATTTTTAAAAATTTAACTATAATAATTATATATATACTTTTTTACTTTGTAAATATAATTAATAAGTAATAATGGTTTGAAAATTAAATATTATTATTAATTTTATTTTTAATTTATAAAATTTAGATATAATAGTAACCACCATCAAAATATTTAATTAACTTCCATGTTTTTTTTGTTCAACTATAAAAACTTTTCATCATCATATATAAAAGTATTCAAATTAAAATATATATTCGATACCATGAGCCAATACCATGGCTTATCAATATCACATGCCCAAAAACAATAACTCATTCGACAATCAAAATATTACTAACTTATAAATAAGCTCTATTACAATACCTTGTGCCAATACTATGGCTTTTCAATACTATATGCCCAAAAATCATAACTCATTTCACAATCAAAATATTTTATAAATATTTTATTTATTTTATTTTTATGACATTCTTTTTAATTAAATCTAAAAGAAAAAAAAATATAATTACTTTCTAGATATACCTAAACCCTTTATCCTCACTACTAAAAATATTCAGTGAATGTTCCATAGAGACTAAATCAACGTTTTAATAAAATAAAAAATGAGAATACTTTATAGGCATAGTCTAACTTATAGACAAAATGTCTTTTTTTAATGATATATTTTCTGGTTAATTTTAACCAAAGGGATATTCAAAAATTTGAGTTTAAGTTGTTTAATCTATAGAATTTGAGTGCTCCATGGGGTTTTTCAGGGTGTTGAATCCATTTATGCATTCAAAAATGCATTCTAAAGAACAAAATATTACATTCTTTCTTGAAATTATTATGTCAGATTTCGATGAAAAAGTCTATTTCTTATATAAGTTAGACTACACCTACTTTATATATGGAGATGAAAAATTTATATAATATAAATAATATTATTAGGAACCAACTCTTAACTAGGGATCTACCAAGCAATGAGAGGAATCAAATCTCTCAAGGAGCAAACAATTCTTCAAGTTTTGCACTAAAAAAGAAAATTGCATCTTGAGATATTTGATCCCTCTCGATGTTTGGTAGATCCAAAGTTGAGATGGATCTATGTGTGCATGCATTAATATATTCTAAACATGATATTTTTTGGTGCCATATAATCTATAAAGTATTAGAAAATTTGCAAGTTAAATGACGTACAAACTATGTTTAAAATTGATTTTTTTTTAAGCATGTAGATATATGACAATATGTTTACAAAAAAAATTGAAATAATAGCGAGTTTTTGATTAACCAACCTAGATCCATCTTAACTATGGATCTATAAGAGGAATAAACTCTCGCAAGGTCAAACCTCTTTTTCGAGTGCAAAACTTGAGGAAAGGTTTGCACTTAGAGAGATTTGGTCCCTCTCAACGCTTGATAGATCTAGAGTTAAGATGGATCTACGCTAGTTTTAAACCAAATAAATATTAAAATAAATATATAATACTAAATGTCGATAAACATATATACATCAATATAGTTTTATCTTAACTTAAAATATTTTAAATATTTTATTTTTTTAATCTTAATTATCATTTCTTATCAGTTTAATTGCACTAAGAGCACCTCCAACCCAATGTGGAAGAGATGTTGTAATGATATTTTGTGTTATGCAATGTAAACATTTTAACTCGATCAAATGAAAATAAAATAAAACAATGAAATTAATAATTTACACTTGGCATTTTTTGGACTCCAAGTTTTGACAATCCATGATTTTTTCCATGAAATTTGTCCATGGTATTCGTTATGATGAAGACTAACTAGGAACTTGAAGAAATTCATTATGGAATGCAAGAGTACTACCTTACACCTATCTTAAATCTCAACTTGATTCCTCTTGGCCCTTGGTAGATCTAAATTTAAAATAAATCTAGACTAGTTTTAAATAAATAAAAAATTAAATAAATTTATATTAACTTATCGAATGATTCATTTTCAACCTACATGATTAAATGTTTCCTCCCTTACATAATCTTTATTTTCCCTTATACCTACAACCATGGAAGGGAAAAAAAAACAAAATCCCTACCTTAAAGTTTAAATATACATATCATTCATGTGTTCTTTTAATAATTGGGAAATTATGAGTCTTATGTGACTTCTAGTAATGCATTTAATTGGTCTTTGTTCATTCATAAATTACATATCATTTCAGGTAAATGTGTGTGTGGTTATGTCTCGAATTTTTCATATATATATATATATATATATATATAATATATATATATATATTATATTTATTTATTTATTGAAGGTAAGAGAGGCCAAAAACTCTGGTTCAACTCCTTTATAATGTTAGTATGTGAGAATCCCAAATATATGTCCAAATTATAGAAGTATGTCATTATAGTAGAGCACTTATTTTTTTTAAGCTAGTCAAATTATAGATAAAAGAGTTAGAAAATTTGGTGAAAAAGAAAAGCACAAACCCTAACTGAGAATTACATTTTAGAGGAACACACATCTGTGAACGACCTAGTCATGTTATTTTTCACACTTAAAGTGAACTAACAATAACAAGGAAGAATAACAATAACATATCCTCTACTTTATTAGTATTTTTGAAGGAAAGTTGTAAAGTGGTATTTGGAATTCGATTTTTTATCTTGTAAGTTGATGAGGAAGTTGAAGTCACAACTCACAAGGACAAATCATATGTCTTAGAGGGAACACTAGCTAATCCTATCATTCTGGGTGAAGACCCACAACACTTTAGGTCTATACAAGATGAGAAACGAAACAAAATATCTGATGAAACTTCTTGCGAAGGATAGTTCTCCACCATCCATTACTTTATATCTAGTTTACTTGTCTTTTTTACTAATTTTATGAACAATTTTATGTTCTATTTTTTCCTTTTGTAAATTGACTAATAAATGAAATATATGAAAATTATCATGATATTAAGCTAGTGGAAGTCTTGATTCCTCTAGAAACACGTCTCTACGTTTTTATATATAATATATAACTAGTATAGTCATTAAAAAATTTAATTAAATTGTAAGTTTATTTAAAATAATAATAATTATTAATTATAAAAAGAATTAATATATAAGTTAAACATATATAAATTTCTAAAAAACATGTAACAAGATTTTTAGTCATATAAATTCACCCCATTTTATCATGGAGATTCTTAATTTGTAAATATTAAGTTTTTTTACAATAACCATGGATCAATACCACATTCCCAAAAAAACATAACTCATTTCATTTGAAGGTTTATTCATATGACATTTTTTTAATTAATTAATTTTAAAAAGACAAGAAAAACATAACTACCTATTAGAAATGCTAAGAGGGGGGTGAGTCATTATCTCTTATCAATTAGTATATATTTTAACTTCATTCAACATTAATTCTTATTATCATAAGATAAATAAACATGCATCAATACCATTCAACAATGCACAATAATAAAGACAACAGACACATATATTTTTAGATGGAAACCCATATGGTAAAAAAAGCACTAAACGCTTCTTAATATTTGTCGTTTAATAAAATGCACATCAATATTTATAGCTCCAACTGAGGGAGGCTCTAATCCACTACCTTATAGGACCAAACCTATAGGATTCTCTAATGCCTTGTTTACCAACTACAACTCGGAGGACTCTCCAATGCCCTAGTTCACATGATCCAACCTAAAGGATGCTCCAACACACTATTTACCAGTTGTGACTCGACTGATGCTCAAATGCCCTGTGCAGGATCCAACCATCCCTAACACCACCTTGTCACCCTAAAGTGTTCTTAGGATCCAACCTAAAGGAGACTCCACTCTCTTTCCTTGCACCACCCAACTAACCTGATTAGTCGGTGAACCATGTTCCACAATTTTCAAACAGGATCCACCTGTGCTCAATATCAATAGGAAACTACAAAACATGAATTTTCATTATGATATTTTTCAATCAAATCTTCCTCTAATCTTGTCACTTCTACTACAACTACCACTCACTGCTGCCACACATACTATCACATATGTCGCACACACTATCACAATTGCAACATATATTTGCAAAACTATCACACATCAAAGTCACTATTCACTAGGTCATTTATCATAATAAAAATTCATTTTCAATACCAAAAGTGCAAGCATTGTCACATGTCATCATATCGATAATATATACCGTTATTACTATCATTATAAGTATGCCATCACTATCATAAATTAAATCATCATTACTGTAGTTTTTTTAGTAGGATTACTGACAACATATCATCAAGAGCATTGTCATGTAACAAGTCTAACATATATCACAATTGTAACTTATTAAGTCACCATATGTCACTGTTGTAAATGTTGTCACATTATGCTCATTGTCATATAACAATCCAAGATTTAGTGTCATAGTGTCATATACCTTACAGTCATATGTCATATCAAGCTATGCATCATTGTCAATTAAATTTGTCCACAATTGCCACAAAAGGTTTCTTGCCACATCAAAGGTTACTTGTCATATCAAGGTTCTCTATCATCAGATATCTTACTAACATCAATCACATGTATGATAGAGCAGAATCATTGTCACATGTCACATGCTTCTAATGAAAATATACATCACTATCATCATACATCAAACATCAAGTATCATTATTTGCATCTTGTATTACTACAAATAAGGTCATTGTATCTATGTTACTAATATATACCAACTACCATATAGGTCAACTATCATGCAACAAGGTCACTGTGATGTCAAAGTCACTGCCAAATTAACCTCGCCATTATGTTATACTATACAAACATCATAGTCACATGATTACTACCATATAAGGTTTCAATAATGTTTATGTTGTTGTTATCAAGTTCACTCATAGCAAGGTCAATGTTTCATGTCTCATAAGAATGAGATCATAGAAGCAAGATCTCTGTCATCATGCATCTAGATCTTTGTCACATACTCAAACAAAGATTTTTTCATCACAAAAAAGTCACCAAGTTACGTTCCTTATGTCATGTAAACAAGGTCACTGTCACCAATGTTTCTATTGTCAAGTTCACTTCAAGGATTACTAAAATATATCAAGGTGCCTACACAACCATACGAAGCAATGTATCATTGGTATTGCCATATGCAACACACCGAGTTGCCAGCACATTCATAGACCCATAGGGATCATCCTTCACAACACAAACCTTGTTAAGTGCAATAGCTTCCTTGTCACTATGATGAGTACAAATTTGACTTTTGATTGGATTGAATTATATGACTTAATTCCTTCAATAGGGTCATAAGCACATGTATGTATACATAACCTAGCAATCTATAAGCTTAAAAAATCATCATTGCATTACCTCTTTGTTGCTCCTCAAATCATCATCAGGTCTTACTTCTCTTAGACCATTTCTTTACTGATCATGAAGGGTATTTCAAGATTCCAAAATGACTATGTCTCAATAGGATTAGGATGTAATCTTGACCACAAAAATACTAACTAGAATGGAACTTTTGCAATTAGAATACTTCAAAATCCACAGAGGTTACGTGATGTTTCTTTATTGGTTCAGGGATAGATAATCAACTTTATTGACATATAAAGAAACCCTTGGTTGAGTTTTTTACAATGAGCTTTAAATAATACCATAAATAATCCTTTAAGAATTAGAACTAGGCCACAATAATTTAAATGATGTAGTTGCACTTCTTTATCACAAGTCCTAGGCACAAAGTATAGAGATTATTAATTCTCAGATCCTTGAACAATTGAATCTTCAGCATATCGTTGTTCAATCATTTAGGCTTTCTTGCTGGTCTTAAAAGCTACAATGAACAACTCTTTAGATGGGGTTGAAATGTATAGGAGTAAACAATCCTTTATACCTTCAAGAGGAAGGTCGAATGGCCTAGAAACCCCTATTCCCAATAGTTACATTTATTTAGAGATAAACAAGGTCTACAAAACAAAAGAACAATGAAACTCCTACAATAAGCAACAAATCCCCACAACCAAAACCACACATCCTTGTTTCTTCAAAAGAGACCTCTTGTTCGATTTTCCACACTACCACATGGTTGAAACATTTTAGAACAAATGTTGCTTGATAATAAGGGTTTAATTGATTTCCTAAGAGGTTTGATGTGATACCTTTAAAGAATGTTTAGGAGAATTTGAATTAGGCAGCCCACCTCTACATTTAGGAGGGAAAATATTTTCATTTAAAATTAAAAAGATGAAGTGGAAATAGACCCATATGACTCCTTTTAAGGAGATTTTAATTTTGAAAGATCATTTGAGCTAAAATAGACCCATCACTTATTTTGAAACCGTCCATAAACCTTATGCTAAAGTGTTGGTCCAAAAATAGATTTATGAAATTCCCTTAATAATAAAAGAATTCCATTTAATAACTATTCCTGCAACTAGGGTGAAATACTTCTAAACCCTTGAATCAAAGATAAATTTCCATGTCGTCCCACTTTGGGGTTTTGGACCACAAGATGGGGTGAGGAGCTTCAAACAAGCATAACTACCAAACAATGAAGGCTCTTGTGGCATGCCACATACCATTGGAATTAGTTTGACAAGGAGAGTCCAACAAGGATGATATCCAAGAAAAATTCATTTCTTTGCATCTTCAAAATATTCAATGAAATTAGGTCTTCTAGTGTTTTCTAGGGGTTTGACGAGTGGAGCTTCCAATTGATGACAAATTAGACAAATATTAGGAACATTCAATAGTGTACATTGGCATCAATGACAATACCATTCAACACAACCTTGAAAATAAATCTCAGCCCTAAGAATATTTTATAATATTCTATGGAGGTTATATTCCATCCACCTAATAATTATTGATAATTAAATTAAAATTTTGAAAGCTTTATTCCAAAATAGACATGAATATCAACATAAATATATATTTGTAACCTAAAAAAAATAAAAACATAAAATAGTGATGCAATGTCATAGGGAAAAAAATAAAAAGATTCATTTCTTTTTAAATAAGAATTATTATTTAACATTTTATTCCTCTTTTTAACAATGAAAAATATTTATAATAAAATATATTAAACCTATCTTATATAAATTATTTTTATATCTATATAAAATAATTTATTTTTCATACAATTTTGCATGCACCATAAATAAATGTATTAGGGAAACACAAATGTCATTGATTCAAATCCTCCCATAAATTAACAGAACAAAGAAAAAAATGTATTTAAATTAACATAACAAAGAAAAAAATGTATTTAAATTCAATTATAACTTTATTGAAACATAAATAAATGATACTATAATATTATTAAGTTTTATATTTAACAATGACTCCCCTCATAAAATGATTATACCTTTTTTATTAAATTTCTTAAACGAAATAATTTTTTCCCTCTTGCAATGTAAATTAAAATTAATGATGTTATGATACGATTGAATTTTAAAGGTAGCATTGAATCTCCTATGAAGTTGAAACACATTTTTCATTATATTTCTTAAACGAATTAAAAAAATTATTTTAAGAATATCAACATCTAATATGTAATGGCCATTTTTCAATTAAAAATTTTCAACTCTTTCAATAGTTTAGTTTTCAATTTTCATCGCATCAAATAATATAGGAAGATGTAATAGTTTTTCAAACCTTGGACTTTTAAACCATCATTGATATATTTATTTAATATTATTTTAATTATTTATGGTTAAGATTAATATTATTAAGTGATAGATGGGATTATTTTAGAATAAGGTTTTTAAAATTTTAATTTAATTATTATATTAATTATATCAGGTAGATCGTATAAATTTCATTTCTATAAAATATTTTAAAATATTCTAGAATATTCTAATAATATGTACAAATTAAAAGTTAATTTTTATCTCAAAAATAGTTATATTTTTTATTTTTAGTTGAATTGATTAATTAAAGAAAATGTCATATAAATAAGTCTTATAGGAGTTATGGCTTTTTTGTCATGTATATTAATGAGCTATGATATTAGGTTATGTGATTGTAACAAAACCTGTTTACACGTATGTTAAAGTGAGGTGAATATTTATGATTAAGAATCTCGTTACATGTTTTTTTAAATGTGTACATGTTTAATTTATATATTAATTATTTTAATAATATCAATAATTTAAAATAAATTTATAATTTAATTAATGTTTATGAAAATTTTAATTCATCAACTTTAAATTTAAGTGTTTTTATATTTATAATAGATTAATGCAATATCGCATTTATTGAATATTTATCAAATATATATTTTTTTGTTGAGCCGAAAGGCATACTACAACCCAACCCAATGTATGAAAGCTCAATTAAACTCTTTAACGATAAAACACGTATAAAGTTTTTAATTAGCAAAAGCACATAAAAAGCAATCTACGTTATAAACTCACAAAATCGCATGCTATATGTTTATTGTTGAAAAGGACCGCTAAAGCAAATCACTAATTTTTAGTGTAACATTTTTCAATATATATTTTTTATTCTAATTCATTTACTTCCCTTATTGGGTTAAGTTGCTATTCATAGTATAAACGTGACATTAAAATTCATAGTATAAACGTGACATTAAAATTCAATAAATGTTAGAAGTTGGTATGAGATGTTAAATTTTAGTTAGAAATTTATGAGCTGTAATCAATGTGAATTATATTATTTCAATGGTGCATATCTCTAAAGCCATGCTTGGTAAAGTTATCTTTTAGGTGCCCACGGGGCTTTGGATTGATGGTGAATGGGTGCGCTGTTAAGGCACTCCTTGCGATAGGTCACCGGTTCAAATCCCCATGGGTACTTAGGTTAGTCTTAACATAGAAAAAAAAAAGTTATCTTTAAGGTAATTCTTAGTGTTGGATGGTAGTGACAACAATTTTCAAATTATGGATTATAATTTCTATAAACATTATTTTGAATTAGGAATTTTAATTGCAATGAGTATCATAGTTTTCTTTCCATAAGCATGATGGGTTTACGAGAAAAATTAAGAAAAGACATGATTTTGTATTTTCAAAATGAAAGGATTTATTGTTTGTTATTATATATTATCTTTTATTGGTTTACAGATCGAAAGTAATGGATATATAGTTTAGGTAGATTATGATTGAGCTTTAGTGTTGATTTAATCTTATTTCCTTTTTTTTTTAGAATTGTGTGAGATTTTAGAAGTTTTTTCACTTCAATGGTTTAGTATGCAATTTATTTTTCTTTCAATTTCATTTTTAGTTACTTTCAATATAATGAGATTTAACCCAAACATATTATCTGTATATTTTAGGGCTAAGTACTAAGAACATAAGTTGTAAGTAAATGATAATTGTGGAAGTGGAAATTCGAAGAAACGAAGCGATCAAGTTGTTATATAAGCCAAAGAAATGTTAGTGTTACATAACGTATGGAAATTAAATTTAAGAATGTCTCTACAAAAAACCATAACAATGATATTAAACCATCCAAATTTGTCATCAAAATCATTTTTTTTTCAAAAACCAAAAGGCCAACTGTTCCATTCTATATGTCATTTGACTTAGTCTTTATTTTATGCAATCCTCTTCAGAGTTTTTCCTCTCAAATTTCTCTACCTAATAACCATTAAGTTCCAAAAACACATCCATTCAAGTGAAATTTGTATTTCACATCCATTTGCAAATAGGCATGTGAAACAAATTTATCAACATCTATGTATAATGCTCATAAATTACACAAATATAAAATTTGTGTCATAAGGAATTTATGTTATATGAAATGACTTTATGAGATTTGTTTAACCATACAATGTAATGATGTCATTTTTTCATTGAAACCTTCATTGTGGATTAATTGTATCAATCTAATCCTTTTCATCTATCACATGCATTATTCCTTTATTTTTTTCCATATTGTCCACTTATCTCCCTTTGATAGGCAATAAAGAAGCATATTAACATATTTAAAGATATAGTGTGCCCATATCCCACCCATATTTGAAAATGCAAGTGTCCTCCATGTCACACTTTGTGGCCATATTCCTTATCCTATTGCTATAGTAAAATCTCCCAACCAATAAATTTATAGTGTATCGCTTCCACTATTCTCCTTGATTGAAATAATATTTTACTAGAACACTAGATCTAGGAGCACGAGAGAGTGGCAGGGTTCAATTTTTTGTAACATTGGTGGATGTCAAAACATTTCCTCCTAAAAAAAATGGAGATGGTTGGATACAACTTACTGTAACATAATATTATATTATATCATAACTCTTATGAGCATGTGATTACAATGAAATGTTGACATCAAATGCTAAACCACAATGTGTTAAGTGATAAATGAAGTCTTCATTACAACATTTTAATATATTCTAATTAAATTTCTTGAGCGAGCATGAACCATAACACCAAAGTGATTTATATGATTACTATTCTTGATAGATATCTTAACTCTTCTTTCAACAAATGTACAACCTATGGAATCACAACAACATAGTAGATAATAAAAATGATTGAACTAAGTAACAATATTTATGGACTTTTTTCCTCTTCTTTTAACGAAATGTACAACCTATGGACTCTTCTCAGCAACAATAATTTCACTTTGAATAAAAATAGTATTGGTTTCCTTATAATCAACAACATGCACATCAACCATAGATCCAATCTTCAGTGTAACAGCCACAACAATAGTTTCAACTTGTGTCCTCAACCATTCAAGTTTTCTATTGGAATTCATAAAAAGGGAACAATTTAGTGATTAAATATGTAACATCATTAGAAAAAATGACAATAAGGAATTATACAAATCTCATGACATTTATCCCTACATAAACAATGATAATGACATATCCTAGCTTCATTTATCTACTATTGAAACCTCATAGCACAATTTTATTCAATGCCATTTCTACCCAAAAATATGAATATCTTTACTATGTTTAGTAACATTCATTTTGTATATATAGTAAGGGAAAGGAACATTGCACACTACACTTATAGTGTTACACAAACACCACATGAACTAAAAAACATGAAACAAGCTTGTGAAGCAAACCAAATCATCAAAGGAGTAGAAAAATGATCCTCTTTATTGATCGTTGGTAGTGGAAGGGTTACAAATAAGTATCAAAGGCACTTGAAGAGATTTTCTTTAGAAATGGTTCTCAATAACTCTAAGCAAGGATTTCCCCTTTTAAATCTCTTTTGCAAGCTCTTTCTCTCCCAAATAAGGAAAAAAAACTCTCTACAATGGTGGAATTATCCTCACAATGGTATGCTACATTACTTTGGAGCAATTTTGGCAGCATAACAATGCACAATTTCATCTTGTTTTTAGCACTACATGCTCTTGCATTTATATAAATTTTGAACACTATTTCCCTCCTTTGGCTCATGAATGAGGTCGTTTGCCTCATAATGAGATGAGAGCTACCATCCTCTTGCCATTAAGGCTTCTTGGGGTTCAAGGCTTGAATGGTCAGTCCATCATGTCAAAGGATTGATTCTTTTTCAAGAAATTTCATGTCTCGAGGTGTTGACTATGTTTCCAATAACCCTCACAACTATCAAAGGAAAAGTCGTGATGCAGTGAATTTCTATCTTTGGAGCACCTTCGAAGTTTGATTTTTTAAAGTCAACCTTAGGAAATTCTTTTGAACTTTGCCTTCCATAATGTTTCTAGCTGAAAATGTATGTTTTGTACATACTACTCACTGACCCTGAGTGTCTTCTATTATGTACACATAAGTATACCATTTTTTCATAATAACAATTTCCCCTTGATGTATTAGGTTAGGAGCAAGTGTATAATCGAAATACATCATGTTTTATTGTTCTGATGATGAGTCTTACCTATTTCTTGAGAGAGGGACTTGCTGTGGAGATAGTTTGGGAAAAGGACCTCATCTGAGAATTGGAAGGAAACCATGCTCTGAAAATATACCGATACAAAAACTGTCTATACAAGGTGAGCATATCCCACGCTCGTTATGATGACTATGACTGAAATATTACAAACTTATAGGAACAACCCTGTCAAGTTAGTGTTGAAGTGGCTGGTGTGCTACTGGTTGTAGAAGATAATTGCTTTCTCCTATAGGGGTTTCTATGAAAAATAAGCTAAATTTTGTGCCCCTATGCATTAGATACAAATAACTTCTTGAAATATGTGTGATGGGATACATGAGTCTTTGACTAAATAAGAGAACCACATTAGTCACAAAGTACAATACACCCCTGACACGAAAACTTATGTTGATGTTGAACGTAATGGAGCAAAATGAAATCAATAGTAAATAATGGTTCCCATTGTATCACTTGAGGATGTCCAAAAAACGTGGGGAGAAATCAAGGTACTGATTCAATTCTAGAAGATTGGTGTCAATGTTCATAGAAAAGTGCCAACAAACCGAAAAATGATTCTAGGAAATCTATATGAAGCTAAGGAATATTTTGTAACATGATGGGTCTAAGGCATGATAGCAAGAGTCCACAGTATAGGAGGGATATATAAAAAAACCCAAGGTTGGAGCCGTAATTCAATTAGTGATAGTCAAAACAAGAGCGTTGAGGTGTATGCCCCTAGAGTCGGTAAGACGTCCAAGGAAGGAATATGTATGTGTTAATTTTTGTGGTAGATGTATGAACGAATGATGATCAACAATGTGGGAATGAGGTTGGTACAAACCAAGCTCCAACCAAGGGAGAGTAAGAACTATCTCTAGGTAACTGACACAAAAACATGGGTGAGAATATGTTGACGGTGCTAGATACCACCAATGTTCAGTAGATCTCCCCAACATGAGGTCCCAAATAGACCTCACACTGTTTGGTGTAGGAGACCCATATGGAATATGGCCTGACTACCATTTAATTAAATATATGCCTTGGCTTTATCTATTAGCATGAGAGAGAAATGAACATGTGCTTTTGAATGAGCAAGTGAGTGTGCCTTGTGACTATTCAATTGCAGATTTATCAAGGTTTTTTCAATGCAAAAGGGGGATAAATTGAGCCTCTAAGAGAGACGTAATAATACTAACCTAATGGAGACACACATGAATGAGAAATACTCGTCTAACATCAAGCAAAATAGTTCACATAGATTTGATGATCATTATAAACATTACCACACATTTCCAATGAATTAAGATCAAAGTCACCAAAGTAGTTCAATTACTCCAGTACACATGAAAGAAAAAATGAATCATAAAAATTCAAAGAGTAGTCTTAGGAACATCCATAATCCATGCGTGAAAATGTCTTGGCTTGAAAGGCTTCGATATTAAGAAAAGGTTGCAAGTTACACAAATACAATGAACATCGCTTGTTCAAATATTAGAGCATTAGAGCCACTACTTTCTCCCTAAAAGTAATAACTCTGACTCTCTAATGCCTTGTGGGAGAAGCCAAGGTTAAAAGTACTTTAGATGAGTAATGAGGATATTTTCATAACTTGAGGCATGACCTTTCACATCACCATGACTCTTGACTTTACAACTCTAAATGACCTTTGGAATTCTACAACCTTTCGACTTCCAAATGACTTTTGGAATTACAGATGACTCTTGATACTACATATATTTTGGACTTCCATGACTCTTTTGTCCATACATGACTCATGGAATTCTACTTATTCGTCTTTACAATGATTACTTCCTTAAATCATAACTTCCACATCATCACATGATGAAGACATGACATGTCACTATCCTTGATGACTAGGACTAATAATGACTAATGACATGGACTTTGTTTGATGGTGACATGGATGTTACTTGTGTCTTCATTCTTTATGAAAATTCTGATCATTGATGCCTTCACCCTCCAAGGAGTCTTCAGGGTGATTTGATCATCAAGATTTCAATGGGTTCTTTGTTCTTCAATTCTTCCTTTGTTTTCCTTCTTTTCCTCATCTTCCTCATGCGTGCTTTCCATGTTGTTCCTAGAATACCTCTATCTGCAATCACTCATGACAAGCAACCATCAGCCTAAAAATATCCTATTCTAACATGTTTTATGCCTATTTTATATTCATGCCTTATTAGTGAACCTGAAAGGAACAAGGAGAGATTTTGTGCACAAGGGTGCACTTCGAAAGGTTGAAGGGCTGAAAGACGAAGGTTTCAGGGCTTCGACATGCATTCATGCACTCAAGAGAAAGAGATAGTCAAGGCTGGATGCATAACACAAGTCCAAAGGTCGAAGGAGAAGGCTTCAAGATTTCCAACTGCATTTTTCACTCAAGGGAGAGATGGAGGGCATAGGGCACACTCCTGAAGGTTGAAGGAGGAGGCTTCAACCCTTAAGGGTGTGCTCATGTGCTCAAGAGGCTTAGGAGGGTGCATGGAATAGGTCTGAAGGCTGAAGGATGAAGCTTCATGCCTTTGAAGTGCACTCATGTTCTTAAAGGGTCAAGAGGATGCATGGCACATTGTGGAAGGATGAAGAGCTTATGGCCTTCAAGGTGTGCTCATGAAATCTAGGATGGTGCATTCCTTCGGGTCAAAGGAGTGCACTCAAATGAAGACTTGGTTTCTAAAGGGGCACAATTTGGAATAAGGAAGTGGAAAGGGCTTAAGGAGTAAGATTTATTCTCTTGGATGGCACATGGTGAACTTATGAACAATGAAGGATTATTGACAAAGGATTCAGAGTGCACTTGTGTGCTCTTGGCCTTAATGGGATCACTTTGAAACCAAAATTTGTCTAAGTCTGGGAGATAGAAAAAGTGGTGTACACGATGAGTTAGACATAAAATGGAGTGCAAAACATACCAAATCATCAAGAAAACTTTTACAAACTTGAGAAATAATAAGTAAACATAAAAATGTCACTTTACAAACACTCCCCAAGCACAATGTGTGAAGTATGTGCAACTACGACCAAAAGGTATCGTTTTAAATAAACAAAGGTGTTATGACTATGAAATGCACTAAATATGTTCTAATCAATGAGACGCCACCTAAGAACACGTGAAACATATAGGATAACATGAATAAACACTTCAAAAACATGGTGATACTTGAAACAATCATTAAGTAGGCTCTAAAATTTGAATGTAGTGAAATTTCGAAGGGTGTTGTAATAGAAACAACACTTGGCAATGCACTTGGCAAGCTTCAACTTCTTTGTTTAGGAATAGATTTTAGTTAAAGGGTCATGCCTTTAGGAATTATTGGTTTACTAGTTGGATTTCCTTGAATTCACTCTTTTGATCCAATTATACACAGTACGTTACATTATTCTCCTTGGTTGAACACATAAAGATACATTATATCATAGTTATTTCGATCCAGGAAAGGGTAATGTGCATGATGATTTTATAATATTAAGAGTATGAGTTTTCATCTGTAGTGTTTCTCCATTTCCACCGAGCCTAGACAATACCTTAACAAAGTTACTTCAGGAGCACAAACATTGTTTTGCTTCCAACATGCTTAGACAATACCTCGACGAAGTGACTTTCTTCACCTCCCTACACAGGAAGTCTTTGTCTTCTTTCACCATTTATTTAATTTTTTAATATTATTATGCATCAACACTTACTATTTTCGATAGGTGGAAGAGGGATCCTAACTTATTGAGAGTAGAGGAGGTTACCCCTTTAGAGAAGTATTTTAAGAACTCTGATATAGATTTGCTCGCTTTAGAGTTTCCCCTCATCCTTTTTGTACTATATTGAACAAGTGTTAGCAAATAGGTAGATTTACACTAAGTTGAGTAGTTTGGATACTAGCATAGGCATGGATCTTGTTAGCCTCCTGCTGCAGCAGGTTACTCATATTTCATGATTGACATTTTTACAGGCCAAATATGTCATACTTTGCATCTTGCAATGCTCCATATTTGCTAACAGTCACCAAAGAAAGAGGCCATGAAAGAATGCTACTCAAAGTTCATCTGTTGCATTCCAATTTTGAAGAGTTATTCCATTTTTGTACAAATCTCATTCAAAGGGAGGTCCAAACAGCTTAAACTTGGTCTCCCTAGGTTTCAATTTCCTGTTTTAGAATATAGAGAATGAATAATCTGTCCAAACAGCTTAATCTTAGCAGATTTTAGATAGGTAGAGAAGCAAGGGTGCTCAACAGCTTAATCTAAGCCCCTGGAAGAAATAAGTGTAGATATAGATTGGAGAAAAGTGCAAAAGAAAAAGTTGTAAAGATGGGTCTGCAAGTCCAAGTGCACCCAAATCAAAAGAAGAAAAACTGTTAGGTAAGTAGGCTAGGTAGGTAATTTTGAGGTTGCAGAATGTTGATTTGTGATTAAGTCCACATTTTCAAGTGTTACACTCATACAAATCGCAGTCAGCAGGCAGTTTCCATTTGAAGGACTTCAAGCGAGGCATGACTAACTTCCCCTTCTTCTTATTCCCTAAATCATTTATTAACTTCCCCTAAAGAGGTCAATATCTCCTTGATATCTCTTAGTTTCATCATTTTCCATAGTATTTGCCTTGGTAAAGATTTGCTTTATCCAAGGAGGGTACATAATTTCTCTGCAAAGTTCTATCTCCCCTTTGAAGCCTAAGATCTCTAGAACTTAGCGCTTTCTTGTCATTTTCATATTAACTACTGACATTATTATGTAAATCCCTATATATTTCCCCTT
>APFE031021646.1:0-15694 GCA_000404065.3 Pinus taeda
TATCAAAATGTATGGAATGTATATTTTATTATCTTATTGTATACTCATTTCAAAAATTATATTCTTTATTTTTCAAAATTACAAAATAATTAACCATGTTGTAAGTTGTAATTTTAAACAAATTCAATTTGGATTTTATATAATTAAAAAAAAAAAAAACTATAGATATTTTTTGTTAATGTTTAATTATCTAATAATAATATTATGGGTTTCCATGTTATTTAAACAAATGATATTTGGTTTTATAATGATTGTGTCAAACTTTAAAGCTAAAATTAACTTTTAACGATGCAATGTTTTATAACCAATTTGGATGTAGTTCATTGTTATGGCAGTAAAAAATGAATCTCATGAGTCAATTTGGTTGTAGTTCATTTTTATGGTAGTAAAAATGAATCTCATGATTCTGGCCGCACCCACACATTGGTATAGTTCCACCCAAGGAACCATTGGTCTTTCTCCATGAATCAGTAATATTGTACCAAGAAGCACCATAATGTATGGCATTTCTATTTCCCACAATGGAAAAAGCACCATAAATCCTTGTACATGAGCATTTTGCTTCCATATTGTTGAACTAAACATGGCAATACTTTCCTGTTGCAACAAGAAATTCTGAAACCTTCATCCCCCCTATCACAATATATCTTAGAATCCATCATGTTGGAGTGTAGTATCCCTAGTAAGCATATAGGAGTGTAGAGAAACACAACCTCAAAGTCAATGGGAAGAAAGGGGAAGGTTTGTGCATCTAAGAGTGATACCTCAATCACATAGATGTCGTTTTATAATCTTTTGCATTAATTAAATGTATATTTTAGGAGTTAACCATAAAAAAATGCTTGACTGAATTTGCATACACAAGGGTTCATTCTACTTCGAATTTTGGTACTTTGTGTTTATTCACTTTAATGTCACTACATATAACTAATAATTTGCAAGTCCTTGTCTCATTTGATCTCATTTTATTTCAATTGTGAAGTGACTAAGCCTTGAACCCCAAATCCTCATAGCTAAGATTTACAAAGTATGCATTGCCTCATTTCCTCTCATTTTACTTCAGTTAAATGGAGCAACTATGCCTTAGCCCCAAACCCACACAACTAATCTTTTCACACTACAAAATCCTCTCTCTCCTTGGTATTGCACTTGGTTTACATATACTTTTCACATAAGAGAAGCAATGCCTCACTAAATACCTTACATGTTAACTTATCATCTGATCAAGTTACATTTTCCAAGCATTGAGGACATTAATAAAATTCCAAAATTCAATTTCACACTCATTTGATGTAATCACCATATCCCATCAATTTTAGGTAAACTCTACAAATAAATGTAAGTAATTGTTTTGATTTTTTTCATTGACTCTAAATTAGCAAGTGAGAAAACTATAGATGCATCTTTATTTTTAAAGTACAATCATCCAAAAAAAACTCATCAAAGACTAAAGATAGGTTAAAACCTTTATGGAGTGAAAAATATTGTTGGTATCCTCCATAATAACACTACTTTCAGAAGTTGGGTTCAGATTTTACCACAAATGCAAGAACCAAAGTGAGAAGCTTATTTCA
This sequence comes from Pinus taeda, assembly GCA_000404065.3. Taxonomy (NCBI): domain Eukaryota; kingdom Viridiplantae; phylum Streptophyta; class Pinopsida; order Pinales; family Pinaceae; genus Pinus; species Pinus taeda. The sequence goes on from APFE031021646.1 coordinate 1,575, forward strand.
AAGTTTTTATAACATGATATATTATAAAATATTTTGAAGAAGCACACAATACAATTTTTTTTTGTATCTAGTATCATTCTAGATAGAGAAAAGTACTCGTTAGGCTATCTATGACATGAGTAAGAATTTCTATCCACCTACTTTCAAAATCATCATGGATATTTAAATATTAAAAAAGGAATTTATTAGGCCACCTATGACTAAATAAGAGTTATTCCCCATCTTTCCAAAATATCATGTACATTTAAGCTATCATATTTTATCAACATCCTTTCTATGATGCAACACATTACAACTTTACATTATATTTATGCATTATATGAGTTGATGTACTTGTAAGGTGTATAAATTCCAAAATAATTGTCAAAATACCCATGTTTACACTAAATTGATTGTTTAAGAGACACATTTTATGTAGGAAGCATGCATCAATCAAACACTACTCTACTTATAGTTTACAAACCCAACCAATTTTTCATACACAAACACATTCAAGACTAATCCACAATAACAAACAATGCTCAAAACAATACTCTTCATCAAACATCTACCAATGCATAAACAATGAGGAGATAAGAGACACATAGAATATGCGATCAACCAAGGCCAAAACCTCTCCAACATGAGACGAAAATCCAAATGATATCTTCTTCTTATATAGACTTCAATTGATGAATACCAAGACCATGGCCTAGACCCTTGACTCAATGACCTCTCCAAGACCAAGTCACAAGCCTCCTTGATTCAACTTCCTTATTTTTCCTTGAGTCAATGATGATTAGGCTTCTTCCTTCAATAACTTGACTATCCTTCAAATTCCAATTCCATGGATCAGATCTATAGTTATTGGCCCTCTTGCATAAACTCTAGAACATGTGGTTGACCAACCTTTTGAACCTTGATCTTCTTTGCTTGGATGGTATGAACTCTTATTATAATTTGGTGTGTAAACTTGCTTATCTTCTTCCTTGATTCGACTTCTTGGACAAAAACAAGATCTTCGACCTTTTATATAGTAGATATTTCTTCCTTCCTTCATGCATGTGGATCTATTAGCCCTAAAACAAACCCATAAACAACACCAAAATCTTCTCTCTTTGTTTCCTTCTCTTGGTTGGTTATCTTGGCACTTCTTATTACAGACTTACTTAACCAAATTTACTTGTCCACAAATGGAGGATGAGCTGCCATATATATAGTGTTATTTCCATCAAAAACACGTGCTAGGAAGTGTTAAGAAGTGTTAGGGGAACACAAGGGAGCAATACGTGAAAATAATGCATGCAAATGAATGATTAATATTTTGTGACAAGAAATGTTAGTGAGTTCCAAGTGTGCTAAGGAGGGAGTGAAAAGGTATGTTAGGTAGTGTTAAGGCATATTATAAGCCAGGGAAACATGCCATGATGTGTCAAGTGCTAGGGTGTGCTAATGCATGCCACAGAGTGTTATGGAGTGTCAAGGAAACATAAGGGAGCACTAGTTTCAAATGCATGGAAATGAATGACTAAGAGTGTGTGACAAGGAGTGTCAGCAAGTTCTAGGTGTGCTAAAGAGGGGACGACAAGGTATGTTAGGTGGTGCCAAGAAATTCTAGAGTGTTAGGGTGACATGCCAGGGTATTCCAATGCATGTCAAGGTGTTCCAATGTGTGTCAGGGTGTGCCAATGCGTGTCAGGGAGTGTTAGGGAGTGTGACATAAACACAAAGGAAAACTAGTTCAAAATGCATGGAAATGAATGAATAAGAGTGTATGATAGGGAGTGTCAGTGAATTCCAAGTGTGCTTAGGAGGGAGTGACAATGTTATATGCTAGGTAGTTCCAAGGCATGTAAGAGTGCCATGACATGTCAAGGAATGGTACGGTATGATAAGGAGTGCTAAAGCATGCCATGGCATGCAGGGAATGCCAACATGTGCCGCATAGTGCCAAGGGATTGTTAGACATGCCAAGTGCTATGCCATGTCAAGATGTAAACTATGTTGCTTAGTTGTTTTATGGCCATGGTTAGATGTGAGACTTGACTTGGTAACTTCTTAAGTGAGATGAGCTAAGATTGGGCATAAGTAGCCTAAGATGAGTTATATGCCATTCTTAGGTGAACAAGGGCTAATATAGTTGTAGTAACTGTAACTTGGTCAATATGTTGTAGTCGAGGTAGGACTTGGTTGGTTCCCAAGTCTTAAAACCAATAAAGGTGGTTATGAGGGAATGATAGCTAAGGAGTGCCAAGGCATGCCAAGGAATGAAAAGGAATGATAACACATGCCATACAATGTTAATGCATGTCAATGAGTGTTGGCTAGTGTGAGGGAATCACAAGGGAGAACTAGGTCAAAGTGCATGGAAACAAACAAATAAGAGTGTCTTCTAGGTGTCCCAAGGATGAAGCGTATTAGGATAATTTCATAATAGGACTTGCAATAGGTAAGCCTATGATTATGATAATGGGATGGAAAAAGCAATTTTAGACAAAGGGAGGCTTTCGTCTAGGGACAAAACTATTTTTTCAATGACTTGGTTGGGTTCTAAAGTCATAAAAAAAGTAAGGTTATCTATGAGGGCATGAGAACTAGGGAGTGCCAAGGTGTGCAAGGAATTCCAAGAAGTGATAACACATGCTAGAAACTTCCAAGGCATGCTAGTCATTCCAAGACATACCAAGTGCTAAGGCATGCCAAGAGCTATCAGGTGATAGCGTGTGGTGCTAACGCATGCTGGGGAGTGCCAGGGAAACAATATGGAGGACTAGTTTCAATTGCATGTAAATGAATGAATAAGAGTGTGTGATAGGAAGTGTTAGCAAGTTCTAGGTGTGCTAAGAAGGCATTGACAAGGTATGTTAGGTAGTGTCAAGGAAACACAAGGAAGGACTAGTTTCAATTGCATGGAAATGAATGAATAACAATGTATGATAGGGAGTGTTAGCATGTTCTGGGTGTGCTAAGGAGACATCTTTGGACAAATTTTGGGAGGGTTTGGAGAAATTTTTTTGTTTTGGCCTAGACTTGCAATTTTTTGGCAATTTTTTGTCTAGCAACACAGCAAGCTCACACTTTGCTTTCCTCAATGCTCCAAATTATGTAAAATCAACATTTTTGGAAAGCTTATGACCCCATCTAAAACCCTATTTTCCCACTTTCTTGGTCTAGGGTTCAGGTTTCGAGAAATTTGCAAAAAAGAGGTCAAAAGTCACCTTTTGGCCCCTCTATTTCCATTTTTTTGTGCACCTGGAGACACCTTGGGAGAATGGCCATATCTAAGCCAAAAATTGGTCATTTTGAGTGAAACAATACTCTAAAGACATATACATTCTCCCATATTTCTAGAAAAGGATTCCGATCTGGATTTGGACTTTAGAAAGGCACTCAAAAATGGCCTCCAATAGCTCACTTTACACCTACAAATTTCTGAGATTTTTGTAAAATTTTCACTGTGTAATTTATTGCAATTCCTAGTTTGACTCTGGTAAAAGTCAAAAGGGTGAAGTAGATAAATGTGAGGGGTAAAAGTAAATGTAAATAATGGGTGGTTAGTATTTATAAGTTGTTTTGATGAAAATTTTACCTCATTTATGAGAGAAGTTGGAGTCAAAGTTAATTGTAGAAGTCGTTTTTAACTTCCCTAGACATTAGGGTTGGTTAGAACACCTCATGGAATAGTTCCTAGAGTCATTGATTCAACCCCTAAGAGTGGGGAGATGTTGTTTTGGTCTTTATGTATCAGTCTCTCAGTGATAGAATGGTTTGATTTCATATGAGAGAACTATTGTAGCTTGCACTTGGACATTTTCTGGAAATCAAAGGACACAATTTGCAACTATTGTCTAGGAATTCATGTGTAGTAAGTTTGTGATGTTATTTTTTCTCTATTATAGCTTTATATGAAAGATATTAATCTTCTCTTCCCATTCATCAATTATTCAATGTTTTTCCATACATTTTATAAACAAAATTCTTTGCATAAAGCTTTTTTTTTATGGAAAAATCATTATGTGTTACTTTATTTCTTGCTTAATGAATTCATGTTTCATGCTCATTAGTACCTTTCACTTCTTCTAAACACTACACTACACCAAAAAACCATAAGTTCCATCACAAAAGTAATTCTACCTTTCTCCTTTTTGTATTTTTTGTTGTAACCCTTTGATCCTCTGACCTAGCTACCTGGTTTTTCTCCCTTATCCAGCACCAAAACCCTAAATTTTCCAAATTCTACTTGAACCTAACTGTCTATCCTAAAATCCTTTACATTCCAGTCATCTCTTTATTATGATTTCATAGAGAGAGCACTCTCTGGTTTGGTAGGGCTAGTTACCAAACTAAAAGCCTGGTCTGTGATTACCTCCGTCGATCTCCTCATCAGCCTGGGACATTGTGGAGGATAATAGAGGGCATGAAAACTAGGGAGTGCCAAGGTGTTCTAGTGAATGTAATGTTCCCAAGTCATGGAAAAATGTAATGCTAGTTGTAAGGTCATGACTACCAAGGTGTGTTAGGGAATGCTGGGGCATGCTAACATGTGCCAGATAGTACGAAGACATGTCAAACAAGATAAGATGTGCCAAGTGTGAAGGCATGCCAAGATGTACAAGGGTGTGACAATGCATGCCAAGGACTGTTAAGGGAACAAAAGGGAGGAACAAGTTAAACTACAAGTAAATGAGCACATAATAGGGTTAATAAGTCATCAATTTACCTTTTCCATGAGGGTCATGCTAGGAAAACCAACACTATGTGCCAATAGGTGTCAAGTGCCAAGTGTTAATGTATTCTAAGTGCCAAATCTTCCTCCGTCTCTTCTCATATAGTTTCCAGTAATTGATCTCAAATAAATTTAATATTAAACCATGCCAAATCATACCAAGCCATCTTAATGCATGCCAAACATGCTAATACTTGCCAAGTTCCAACACGTGCCAAGTGCCAATGTGCATCAGGGAGTGTGATGCATGATATGAAGTGGAAGAGCGTATCGAAGAGTGCTAAGGTGTGCTAGAGAGTGCCAATGCATGCTAGGGAGTGTTAGGGAGCACTAGGACAACACAAGGGAGCACTAGGTCAAAATTCATGGAAGTGAATGAATATAAGGGTGTGTCGGGGAGTGTTAATGAGTGCTAGCTGTTATGCCAATGAGGGTGTGACAAGGTGTTGAAAATATCAACAAAATGCTAAAAATAGAAGTGCTAAAAATAACACTAATATAAATATAATTTTGAGATACATTCCAATTTTAGTTAGTCCCTGAACTAAAATTGAGAATTAAAATACGAATTTGATTTTAGAAGTTGTTTGTAAAATAATTAATTAATTCATCTTGAGTCAATTAGTTGTAGAAAATCAAACATGAATTTTATGTGAAGACATGCAACTTTGGGAACGACTTTGTTCATATATGATGCAAGAGGAGATAAGGAGAAGCACCAGAGATGGATCTTCATCAAAACAAGATGATGAAGAAAATATAGTGTTAGCGAGTAAGGCAAGGAAAGGGAAAGGGAAGGCATCCCATTCCAAATCCAGTTCTTCCCATGGTGGGAAGAATATTGACAAACAAAAAGTGATATGCTTTCATTGTCATGAGGTGGGCGACTATGCTATGAATTGTCCACAGAAGAAATCCAAGAAGGGATCCTCAAAGGGATTAGATGGTGAGGCACTGGCCTCATAGTTCAAATTGGATTTCACCCTCATCACATGTATGGTTTGATTGATGGTGGGGTGTTTGATACTTGGACAGTGGAGCTTCATTCCACATGACTAGCGACAATAATCCTTTTAATTCCTTGGAGGAGAAGGACCTCCAGATGCAGATCAAGATGGGCGATGATGGAATGTACCATGTTTCAAGTGAAGGTACAGTTGTGTTTCAGAGGGAACATGGAGCTCCTCTCACCCTAACTAATGTGAAGTATGTGTCGAGTCTGAAAAAGAATCGTGTGTCCGTCACTATGATGGAAGGCAAAGGCTGTGGTGTAATCTTTAGTAAAGGAAAGGCATTCCTAAGGCATATCGGCACTAGACAGACCAAGAGGATTGGCATTCAAGTAAGGAATATCTACAAGCTGGAGGTAGAGGACTGTGCTGCATTGAGTTCCAAAGTAGAGTTGGTGCAAAGCCAAGATGTTGGCAAGCTGTGGCATAGAAGATTGGGCCAGTTGCACCATGGGGCCTTGAAGATCATGCAGCAGATTTCTACCATAATACCCAAGGGAAAACTTGAGAAAATGGATACATGCAAAGGTTGTACCTTGGGTAAGTATGTGAAATCTTCCTTTCAGGATCAAGACAATAGAGCTGGAGAAATCCTAGAGCAAGTTCATACAGATGTGTATGGACCATTCTCTTTAGCCTCCACCACTAAATAGAGGCACTATGTTATTTTCATTCATGATTTTTCTCATAGATGTTGGATCTACTTTATGCAGAAGAAGGATCAAATCTTCTCAAGTTTTTGTGAGTTTAAATCCTTGGCAGAGAAAGAATTCAAAAAGAAAATAAGGGCCTTGTGTAGCAATAATGGTGGAGAGTATGTCTCCCAATAATTTAAGGACTTTTGTGCAGTAGAAGGAATTAAACGGGAGTTGATGGCACCCCATAACCCACAACAGAATGGGGTGGAAGAAAGGAAGAACAAATCAATTGTGGGAGCAGCTTGAGAGATGTTGCATGACCAAAGCCTACCACTTCATTTGTCGACTGAGTCATGCAATACAGTAGTATACTTGCAGAATAGAAGCCCGCATATTATATTGGGAATGAAGACACAAACAGAGGCCTTTTCCGGGAAGAGACCAGATGTGAGTCACTTCAGGATCTTTGGATAATCGGTTTATTGCCGTGTGACCAAATTTGCCTGGAAAAAGCTAGATCCAACAGCTGAGTTGGGGATACTTGTGGGGTAGACTAATACACCCCACAACTATCGAGTGTTCTTGCCTACTAGTCAGAGGATAGTGGTACGAAGAGATTTGAAGTTCGATGAGCAAAAAGCCATCCAAGTATCACTTGAGAGGGAGCTCAATTTGCATGCAGAGAAGGAACTTTTAGTTCCTAAGGCGGAGGAGCCTCAGAGTAATGCGGAGCAACCGCATGCAGAGGATCCGGTAGTGGAGGCATCCACTCATGCTGAGTCTTCCAGAGATGGGAAGAAACACTCAAGGGAAGATGACAGGTTGATGATGGATGTGTGAGAGAATGTGCGACAGCCATCTTCTTAGCACATACAGAGGAGGTCACCCAAGCGATACACTGGTTACATGCCCCTGGTTGGGGAGTGTGTAGAGACCAAACCTTCTTCCTTTGAGGAAGCAGTGTAGTAGCTAGTCTGGGTTGATGCTATGGTGGAGGAGTACGACTCCATAATTCGAAACAGTGTTTGGGATGTTGTCCCAAGACCATAGGACAAGTCAGTAGTGAGTTCCCGATGGCTTTACAAAGTAAAGCAAGAACTTGATGGCAATGTTGAGAAACATAAGGCAAGGTTTATTTCTTGTGGTTTCTCACAGATCAAGGGGATCAGCTACGATGAGAATTTTTCTCCTGTATCAATGTACTCATCTATAATATCGATGTTGCCACTATCATCTTAGATGGGTTGGAAGATCCATCAATTGGATGTGAAGATTGTGTTCCTTAATGATCCAGGTAGCTCCAGAAAAACACACAGGACAAAGAGGGTTATGAATGCTAAAAAAAACAGTGTTCGGAATGATGTCATCCTAGGACCAGAGCATAGATCTCATCGTGCTAATTGTGGAGGTGCAAACAACACTTCAATCCGAGTCTGGATGATGAAGTTATCACAAAAAGAGTTGCCTTGGTTCCTTCAAAAAAAGGAGGTTTTTCCTCTAAAAATGGGTCTAAAAGCCTTATAAGGCAAATCGCAATCAGAGGGTCCAAAGGGGTAGACTTAAGGCAGGTAGATAGGAACCCCCAATTAGAAATCTCTGATTAATCAGAGTTAGGGGCATGTTATCGATGATATCAGGGACTTAAGTCATGTGATTAGTGATCGACATCTGCGATTAGTGTCGATGGATGCCAAAGGCAAGACCCCTAGGTCACAGTGATGCTATATGCCGATGATGACATGTAATCTCAACTGTCAGATTAGAAACCTATCAACGCTCCAGATTTAATCAGTGATATCGGCAATCAGTGGATCAGCATATCAGCGATTGGTGATCCCCGTAATAGGTCCATTGAATAATTCGATAGTGACATGTGATGTAATCTGGATCGTCTGATCAAGGAACAGATCAACAATCTAGATCTAATCAGCAAATCAATGTATTGGTGATCGACGATAAGAGATTCCCAATATACAGGGCCATTTACATCAGCGATAGCAATTAGTGATATAGTGTGGAGCTGATGGGTTTATCGACCCGATTTGATGAAATTTGAATTCCGGGGTTTTCAATTTTTCAGTTGTTTTGCATGTATTGTCTGTTTTAACATAGAAGGTCTATTTTGAGGTTTTTCTTGTGCCCACTGATCCTTCTATGCAAATAGCTTCTATTCTAAACAACAAACCTCCAATATTTAAGCGGTCGTGTCCCAAAAATGTGTTATAAAACACGATGCATGACGGAGAGCCGAGGGTGGAGAGTGTTGTTCCAGAGAGAGCCCGAGAGCTTATGTTCTAGAGGGGCCCACAAGCCTAAGTGCCAAAGGGCCAATGAGGAGGTTGCGATAGCTAGACAATGTCGTGAGTCACTCAAAGAAGCTTGAAAGTAGAGCGCTTGAAAGCGAAAGCACCACAGAGCCACAGAGCTTCATCGAGGCAACACGAGAAGGTGAGTCGGGTCAGGTAGAGCTGCAGAACTACAAGTGACATAACAGAGCACTACAAAGCCAAATAGCCAGAGAGCTACACTAAGACAACGAGCATCTAGAGCAGTCTTCCTCTTAAAGTCAATGTTGTGATATCGATGTTTCAGCACGCTTCATCATTTTGATATCTCTGTTTCAGATGCCCATGATTGTGACAAGCTAGAAAGCTATTGACGCAAGGGGAGCCAAAGTCTAGATCGGTAATGGGCCTTGCTTGCGCATCGACAATGTGAATAACATGATTCACCGTGGTTGTTTTTGCTAAAGATATGAACATCAAGCTTTGGATGGTCTTTTTTTGTGAGGTATATGATAATTGTACATGTACTTCTTCTTTATACATTATGCTGCATGGATCCTTGTTTGATGTTGATGCAGGATCTTGTTTATTACATGTTGTCTTGATACTTTTCTTGATTTGATGCAAAATATTCTATGTGATGTACTTTCTATCATAACTCATTGTGTTATGTTTTGAGATCCCTTGTTGTATGTTGTTGGGATACTCTTGTTTTCATCATGCATGATTTTGCATTGATATCGTTTTTGTGCCATGTTGGTGGGATGCTCACCATGCATGTTTTTGTGTCATACTGATAGGAGTCTTTTGATTGAGAATTCTAGTTGGGGAACATTTCTTAGAGCCACTCCTGCGTGAGGGAATTTTTCCTTGTATGTGTTAGTGACTGGATCTACCTCAGGGTAAAGGAAGGCAGGGCTAGGATAACATCAGACCACGCTTAACCTGGTAGCTAGCCCTTCGAGGTCAGGAGAGGGCTCTATCCTTGTCAATCTCAATTAGGATATTGGAAACTAGGGCTTGAGATGACTGAAATGAATGTTGATTTTAGGCTAGGTATAGTAGATTAGGGTTTCTGGTTTGATTTTAGGTTTTTGTTGTTGGATCAATCGGAGAAGGCAGATTGGGTCCAGGAAATCAACTCAGGGATACAGTCATGTCCTATGGGGTAAGGTAGACAAGGATTTATGTACTAGCAATGGATTGAGGTGGTAGAATAAGATAGCTGAGTTGAGGAAGGTATAAGAAACTAATAATCCTCTTCAAACAGTGCAAACATTGAAAACCAAATGCTTTCCCAAGACAAAGCACTGTAAATTTAGTGTATTTTGTCTATTCACCTTGATTCATTTAGTTTATAAGAGAGAGAGAGAGATGTGGACACATATAAAACATCATAAAAAACTCATTATAAAGAATAAACAAGACATAAACTCACTGTCACAAGAATCCCACAAAAATAGCTATGAAACCTGGTTTTATTCCTTGCCAAACTGCTATTACAAATGTTCAGTGAGTCCAACACTTCTACCAAAGTCCAACCTTTACAAATTACTAATAAATTACATAATATAGGCAAGGAAACCACTCATGCTAGCTATTAGGGTCTAATCCATGAGAAAAGGGGTGGTTTCAACCATATCTAAACTAAGAACACAAAAGTAGGCAATGGAACAGCTTGCCTCAAAAACTTAGGAAACCAATTCATTACAGTTCAAAACAACTTGGAACTTGATTTATCTACCTTATGAGGTTATTTTCACCCATACTTACATCCAATACATCATTTACCATGCATACATTTACCAAGAAAAGCATAAAATTCAACCACTAAAGAAACTAGGCAAAATTTTGGGTTTTAGGCAAAATTGACAAAAATTTGCCTGATGCGCAGCGCCGCTTCAAGATTACTTTTGGAGGCCTTCCACTTCACCAAATTAGTCAAAAGATAGCTTGTTCAAAAGATATTCCTATATAGTTTCTAGAACATCTTGAGTTTCCTAATTTGGAGTTAATTTTCCCTTTCAAAACTCATTTCTCCCAAGACTTCTTCCTGTGGGTCCAAAAAGTGGCAGAGAGGGCATTTTTTGAGTGTATTTTTCCCTTTTGGTGGCCCAAATATTCTCCAAAATTGATGAAATTTTTCCATTTGGGAAAAGAGTGAGTCAATCCAATGCACATCGCCACTAGTCGGAATTTCCTGTGTTGCAAAATTTAATGCGCAGTCCCACTGATTTAATGCCCAACACCCTTTTGCAAACCAATTTTGGAGGCCTTCCCGATGTCCAAATTGGCTACAGGATAGCTCGTTGGAAATATTATTGAGTATAATTTCTAAAATATCTTGAATTAGTCAATTTGGAGTTCATTTGACTTGCCAAAACGCAAATCTCCCAAGATTGGTCAAAATGTGCAAAATGAGGCTGCCTAAATGTAGAGTGCTATTGTAGTCAATGTTTGAAGGTCTTCCTCAACTCCAAATTGAGTTCATGATAGCTCATTGGAAATATCTTTGTGTCTAATTATCATTTCACTCATCAATAATGTCATTTGGCTAACAAAGCTAGGAGTAATCTGGATTTTCCCGAGGCCATTCTAGAGGCACAGAAACCCTCCTGAGGCAACTTTATTTTTATTCCTTGGCCTATTATGGACAGAAAAATATCTCACATTTTCCAATTTCATTTTTTCTTTCTCAAAAACATCATTTGAATAAAACCTATTCCGATGTGTGGAGTAGGGGATTTGTCGAAATGAAGTGAAATGAAGGGGATAAGGGGCTTCTAAATTCTTGAGAAAGTTTTGGGAGGTAGGGAGGGATGTTAGGAAGTATGGGAAAGTGAAATTTCAAATATTGAGTGAGGGGAAGGGGTTCAAAAGGGAAAAACACAGGCCTAGCCTAGAAAATTTTCAAATTGTAGCAAGAAGCTAGGGTTTGTGGGAAAATGACAAATTTGAGGGATATCAGTGATGGGAATTGTTTAAGAAGGTATATTAGGGATAGGGGAAGGTGTATGAACATCAGGACACAAGTTTCTTTTATCATTTGACCATCCAAGAAAAATTACCTTCAAAACCCTAGGAGAGGGAAATGAGGCTTACCCAAGTACAACTAAAGCACGAACAAGGTGTAAAATGACCCATTGGAACCTGAAATGATGATGAAAACTCTTTGAATGATGGTACTCTAAGCTGAATGGTGACATGGACCAATACTTGGAAGACTTTGGAAGGAGTGAAAACAAACCCTAGACCTAATACCTAGTGACCAAATTTTACTTAAAGACTCACTAAATTGACAAAATTTTACTTTCACACCCTAAGACCACTTTGTAGAAGCATATTTGATCATTGGTGGAAGGTTTCAAAAAGTAACACTAACAGCATGATCATGAAATCATCTCTTGTGTACATCACCTCTATTGACATCACTTAATGCAGCGGCCTACACCATCTTGACATTGGGGCCCGGAGATGTAGTCCCTCTTGGATGAACTCCGTTATCAATGGCTTTTTTTTTCATGTGCTAATGATTGTTATGTTCCTCTTCTTTTCTGCATGCAGATAAATTCATTATTGTTCTTTTAAAAATGCAATTTAACACATCATGAAAGTAAAAGGTCTTGAAAGGGTCCTTCTTCATACCCAGACCTAGATCAAGTGGTATCAGAGTGGTCTTTGTGTTGATGTGAATTGCAATGTGAACAATGGAACGTGCAGCGACAGAGAATGAAAGAGCGATGTATGATACCATGGTCAACATTTCCAAAAAAGTGGAAATCATGTATGAAACTCTACAAAAAGAGACAGAGGAAAAGGAGAGATTGCAGCTTTAGTTGCAAGCCACAGAAGAGGCCATGGAAGAACTGAAGCAAAACAAACATAATCTTCAAACATAGAATAATGAATTGAAGATGTGCTTACATGAAGAGAAAGAGGAAAAACAAAGTTTGCTACGACAGCTGCAAGAAAAGGATGAGGCCTTGGAAAAGCTGTAGCATAAGCCATGCAAGGTAAAAGGTATTTCTCCATCTTCATGTATATTTCTTGATAATGATTTCATTGTTTTCGAAAACCATACCACAGGAATTGGTTCCAAACTGTTGAAGAGAATGGGATATGAAGGAAAATGCGTAGGCGTTAATGGCCAAGGTATTGTCAACCCCATCAAAGTGCAGGAATTACCTTGTTGAGCAGGACTTGGGTATGTCAGGAAAGAAGTTGGGGAAGGCACTGAGACAGTTAGTGAACCACCAACATTGGATGATGACCAATCATCATCAGTTCTTTCCAAATCAAAAGAGAAGGTAAAAGATATTGATTTCCTTTCAGTTTCATCTTCTCATAGTATGATTTCTGTTGGAGATTTGGAGATCCCAATTACAGGGACAAACATGAGGCTCCTTACAAGGACAAGGCACAAGGAGAAATAACTTGGTGTTAATAACCAAGGCATCACTCAACCTTTGGAGGTTATGCATGAACATCAATTTTCAGGCTCGAGATACACTAAAGGAGAGTTCTCAAAGGTGTTAGATTCATCCGAGACATCGTCAGGGAAAGAGAATGATGGAAAACAATCCCTATCATCCCATGGTAGTTTCCATTGCAGGGAGAGAGCTGAGGCAAGCTCTCATCGCCATACTGACATTAGAGACAACAAAGGAAGGTATAACCATTTTTTATCTTTGAATGTTCATTTTGATTATGATCATGTTGTTAATAATGAAAAAAGATCGAGGCATCGAAAAACATGTACCTTTTGTGGTTTATCTAACCATACCTTTTTTAAGTGTTGGAAAATAATGGTAGCACTCATGAGGCATGAAAGACCCTCTCAATAGCATGAAAAGAAGCAGGTTAAGCATATATGGAGGAAGAAAACCCACTGCAGTCATTGCAATAGAAATGGTCATCAAAGAGCCACTTGTTGGAGGCTCCATCTAGAGCAATGCCTTAAAGAAAAAATGTCGATGCGTGAACCAGGAAGAGCTATTGGTCGACAAGAAAAACCACCTCAAGTAGGTGACCCATTCACCTTGATAAGTGAAAAATGGTTTCTACACATGTTGTCATTTCATGGTTATTATTTTGTAAATAATTTGTTGCATTTTAAAATGTAAAAGTGATGAGACATTTTCCATCACTTGTTCAGCAACAATGATGTCTAGTCATGTTTTGAGTCGCATTTTGAGTTGCATGTTAAAACTTTGAAAGTGATGTTATGTTTCCATCACTTGTCAAAACAATAGTGTTTGGCCTTACGTATGTAAATCATGTGTTTCAGTGATGATGTGTTTTCCATCACTTTTTGAAGCAACAATGATAGGCTAGCCTTGTTGTCATAGCTGGGGTATTGCATCCATCTTGTTGTAAACTTGACCATTGAGTATGTGTTATAAACTTGTGGCAAGTATGGGATGTTTGGGTCTTTAGTTGGTCATGTCATGCAAGCATGTAATTTGCAAAACCATGTACTACA
>APFE031021649.1:0-93466 GCA_000404065.3 Pinus taeda
TATACATTAAGGATAGCTAGTTTTAGGATCATCAAATATTGTCTTATACATTATATTAATTGTAAAAGGAGATTTCCCCTTCGAAGTTGGCTTCTTATCATTTTTAAGGTGCATGGTTTATAACAAGGATGAAGAAATTAAACAACTAAAACAAAAGGTTGATCACATGGGGTAGTTAGCCTCTAAATTAGTGAAACCTAGACCACCTTCACTAGTGTACACTCTTTATCTTAAAGAACAATGACTAATATCCTAAATTGAGGGATTGATGTCCAATTTAACCATTGATCAACGATCTACAAGAACAAATTTATGTTCTTTTTTTTTCTAGTCTACAAGATAGAAGAAACTTAGTTTGTGAGTTTTATCTCCATAACTATTTAACGCATGTGAGTACTATGTGGAAACCTAATCAATTCATTGGGGATATAAATGTAGGAGCTTTTCAATCAATTATGGAAAACAATTAAAAGAGGGCCTATGCGATGGAACTGTATAAAACAAAGGAATTTGTTGCTCCTCTATGGATTACGCCTAAATAATATTATATTCACAATGTTTTCAAGGACCATAGAAGAAAAGTCTTATCCTAGAATAAGGGAAACCATGGAGTGAGTACATAATGAAACTCTAAGAGATGTTTCCAGACAACAGTTTAAAACAATTAGTTTTAATAACTTACCTAGTAAAATAGGAAGAGTCAGATGATACTTTGAAGTTGAGAGAACCATATTCATTACATAATTTACATGCATCGTTGTATAAGAGTAGACTTATGTCAATTTAGTGGATTCTATATAGGGGATATGTGCTTCCTAACAAAGAACAAGAGAAAACATTATTGAAGTGTCAATAGAATTCTACATAGAGAAAACAACTAAGTTAGTTCTTTATGATTACCGAGCTTTCTACGAAAATCAACATGCACAAATTATTTCATCAGATTCTGATAAATTGCACAAAAGACATGCAATGAAACAAATTTAGAAGTATGATTAAGTATGTAATTATCATAAATTACACAAAGGACATGCAAGGAAATAAGTTTGGAGGTATGATGAAGTGTGTAATTATCATTTTAAGTCATACATTGTGTTATCTCTTTACCCTTTGTCTCCAAATATCACCTCGTTTTTCCAAGTCAAAGCACTACATTCGTCATGGGTATCAACTTCTATTAGTTTCTCTCTAGCCATGTGATTAAAGAAGGAAAATATGGTATTGCATGATTTCTCATTAGTAGCAACATCAATGTAAATATATTTTAATTATTTATTTTTAATTAAACTTGAATTGATGATTGTTTTACCATGTCAATTATAATGAATATTGTTTTAGTTAACCGGTCATCCCAACACATTTAGCAACTTGGATGGGATGTAATTCACAGGTTAAGAAATTAAAGCAATAATTATTTTTGGAAGTGGTAAGTTGTTATCTTTAGAAAGTTAAGAATTAGTTTTGGTAGTTATATTTTTGGAGGGAATTTAATTAGTTCTTGTATAAACACAAGAAGAAGATTACGCTTTGGTGATTTATCTATGTGTTAGTTTTCAAGTTACACTTTTTTATTTTTTAATAATTATTTTTTAATAATTGTAATTAACTTGTGTTTAGTTTTTTTTTTAAGTAAAAGAGTTTTCAATTTTACTTATGTGTAGAAGTTACGACATATTTCATCTGAATTAAAATTTTTGGTAAATTTAATTTGAAATATGAGAAATGATTAAAAAACTTGAATTTATAAGAAAGCAGTAGATTGACTAAGTTATGTTGATTACTCAATAGATTTTATGTAGGTGATTTATTTCTATTTGTTGTAGTTTATTTTTTATAGTTAGTTTATTTTGGTTTGTTGTAAGTATTTTATTTATTGTAGTTTATTTTTTATGGTTAGTTTATTTTGGTTTGTTGTAAGTATTTTATGCAATAGCATAAATAATTTAAGTTTGTTTGTTGTTATTATTTTCTATAGTAAAATAGGTAGTTTATTTCTAGTTGTTGAATTTATTTCCAATAGCAAAGTTAGTTTATTGTTGAGTTATCATGCATAGTTGTCTGGAAATGAGTGAGTTTGCTTATTTTTTAATTAATAGAGAACATAATAATTAACATTCGGGCCTAAAATTGATTGCAAAATTGTATAAAGAAACCTTGTAGAAATTATATCAAGAAATAATAAAAAGTTGAATAACCTAGAAATCTAGAATGCAAATGTAGTGTACAAAATTTTGAATTTTTTATGATTCAAATTGATGAGTAAAGTAAGGTTCTTGTATGATATCAAATAATAAATGAGTTATTAATTTATTATTAATTTTTTTACTTAATAAATAATTAACTAACCAAAATTTTACTAGAGCTATCAAAGATATATGTGAGCTTAAATTTGTTTTACTAGGTCAAATCTCATCCTCTTGTCGTGTAACATTTTTATGCTTCATGTTAAACTTTTTCTCATTGATTATTTTTCTAATATTTAGCTTACAATTTAACGAATGACTTCCAACTTCTTTGATTTAACCTCTTCTAAAAAAAATTAAAAATTCAATAATTTAGTCTCTAAGTTGTATATTACATGCTCTCATCAACCCATCCCAAAATCTCTACATTTCATGTTTTCTCTACTATCAAAATCATTTCTTCTATTTCCTCATCCTCCCAATCAATATCATGAACAACTTCTTTGAGCTCCCATTACCATTATAAGTCATCCCGTAGAAATTGCTTCACACCAACTTCACCACAATTAGCATCCTTAGATTCCAGCTTTACATCTTCACTTTCTTTGTCCTTGCAATTCACCTCCATGCCCTTACACTATAAGAATTTTCCTGCATCCCCTCACTTCTTGTCTGCATCCTCACATACATTTAAGTCATTATGATTTTGTTTGTGTCCACACATTCCCCGTCTCTAAACACTACCCAATATCTACCCATTTTCCAACTCCTAGATAGATTTCTTCTTCAAATCTATATTACATCCCTGTCATTCTAGCCATTACAACAATGTCTTTCTTAAATCATTCATCCAAGTTGCAACCTAATTTATTAATTATCCAACCACCCACTTCTATTTTACATTTCCTATTCTATTGGTTGCATCAGGCCCATTCCATAGTCAATTTGAATCAGAAAGTGCCCATATAATCCCCAATAATACTCTTGTGAACTCTATTTATTCTTCAGCTTTTAATGATAACCTAAATACACCTTCAATTATGGTGATAACTCAAATTTCCCATTAATTTCCCTTGACAACTCCAATTTATCTCCTTCTTGGATAACAACTCTACTTTACCTTTAATTTCTAATAATAACTATGATTAGTATCTTGTCACCAATGAAAACCCTAATTAATCCTTTATTTTTAACCATAATCCTTCAAATGGAAACCATGATCCAATTCTACCAATGATTCTCTCTTTCCCCTCAAAACCCTGCCACACTAGCTTCCATTTCTTATCCTTCAACTATTATAAATTTATCCTCGATGGATCTAGAGCCATCCTCCATCCAACTTCTAGAAAACGTCTTCAAATTTTCCCTTGTTCCCCAACACAACCCTATGGAAGATACATGTTTTCTCTATCAAATGCATAACACATCATCTTTCAACACATGAAGCTAAAGAAATTCAACAAGAGTAGCAAAGTTATCCACCTTTCAAACCTCCTAAAGTAAACCTTTTAAAAGAATAATTCCAATCTATTCGTCACCATGCATACCTCTAACTATGAACACAAACTTAAAGAAGTTATTTTATCTTCTTCATACAGGCCTCTCTCCAAGCACCCAATTAATTCCATAGCTACCTTGGTCACCAAGGCTACAAAATCTCCATCATTAGACCCTAACATTCAAAAGAATCTTATTCCTCACAAACCCCAAACCCCTAGGATCTATGGGCAACCTAAAATTCATAAAAGATAAGTTTCTCTTATACCTATAGTGAACACTATATGAGCTCCCACTTATGCCTTATCTCACTTTCTTGATAATAAACTTCAATAATTCATTGGCAAACTCCCTCCTTTATTAAATATTATTTTTATTCCAAAAATTGGGAATCTTCACCTTGATTAAAATGATATCATGTTTAGTTTCGATGTTGTCTCATTATTCACCAAAATTTCAATTATGAAAACCCTTAACGTTACCTAAAAATGCTTGACCTAGACACCCTTAACCTCATCAAAATCTACCTCACTTCAACTTTATTCGCCTTCAAAGGAACTTGCTATAAACAAACTGAAAGTACAACCATGGGGTCTCCCCTATCACCAATAGTCACCAAATTTTTTATGGGCCATTTTGAATATTTAGACATAGACAACTTTCATCTTAAGCCTAGATATTGGTTTCAATTTTTTGATGATGTGTTTGTTGTTTGGCTTCATGACCACCCCTCTTTGACACATTTATTTAACCATCTTAACAATATTTCACCCCATATCCATTTTAATATGAATCCAAAAGGAAAACTCTCTGCCCTTCTTAGACATTCTCATTTCTTGTCAATCTTATGGTGCCCTTCTCCACCAAGTTTACAAGAAAATGATTGGCATAGAAAGATACCTTCATGTCGATTCTCAATATCACCCAACCCAAAAATCTGTCACTATAAAATATTTGGTTACTCTAGCCTATTGAATATTTGCTCCCTAATTTCTCCATAAAGAAAAAGGCCACATTTTAATGCCATTTTTGGCCAATGATTACTCTTTCTCTCAAATCAATAAAGTCATTTTCTTCACTTAAAATCCTAAACCTTTAAATTATTCTTCCTCTTCCCCACTCCTTACCCCCATTTCTTTTCCTTAAATCCAAGCACCACAAACCAAACTTCAAATCTTTTGGCCAAAAAGAAAATCAAAACGCTTAAAATTTTATTTAGAACCATCAAGGACAAATTTGACCCAATGCTCGAGCAAAGTTCTTACCAAATTCCTTGTTCTTATGACAAATCATGCATTAGCCAAACTAGAAAATATTTGAAAATCCTCTTTAAAAAACATATAACAAACACTTTACACAACTACATTTACAAGTTTATTATTGTGAAACATTCCCATGATGCTAAACATCCCATCTACTTTAACCCAACCAAAATTCTTACTTAATTACCCTACTACCCTTCTTCTATCATTTTGGAAATAGTTAAAACATAAAATCATCTTAACCATTTAAATTAAAGAGATAATTACCAAAAACATCTTAACCATTTTACTTAGAGAAATGATTACCAACCAACCCAATCTTTGAATTCCACCCTACACCATTTTACTCATTTCCCTATCTTTTGTAAAAGTCTATTTACCTTTTTCTTATTTTATTTTCATCTTTATTCTCTCCAATTTATTGTTTATTTTTAGCCTTTGATTCCTTGTTTAATTTGGATTTTTCTTTTCAAATGGTTTCTTCCTTTAATTTTCTACAGCCCACTCACCTTTTACTTTATTGCATTTAATAATTTTTATTCTAATCTCCCTATTCACTTTAATTTGTTTTATTGCAATTAATAGCCTTTAATTTCACTGTGTTTTTTAAATCATATTACACAACCAGCCGTTTTAATTTTCTCCTTTCTCACACTGATTAGCCAATTTCATTGTATAAATTTCACTGTAGCACTCTTTTCTAATATTATTTTAGTTTTATGTATAATTGATGGTAGGTAGATTGTTTATTCAAAATGTTTTTTTTTTAAAATAGATTTGAATGAAATAAATACATAATGATTGAATGAAATAAATATATAAGGATTAAAATGTAGTGATAGCATAATTTTGATATGGTAAATATTAGTTTTTATTATTTTTAGTTTTTTTTTAATATTATTTAACAGCACATTATAATTGTGATTATTATTTAAAATAAAATATAAAAAATATATATTATGAAAATTTACAATATTTAATATTGAAATGTTAAGTTTTATAATAAAATAAGGGTTGTAAAATTGTTTATCAAGAATCAAGGTGATGGTCTTTAAACGACTCTAATCCAGTTAATGTGTGTCTTTTATAATTACAAAACCAATCAATATTACATGAACATGTATCATAAAAATCTCCAAACACTTATCCACTAGAGATAATATGTTTAAAGTGGAAAATCAATGCTCCTAAACCAAACAATGACACTAGTAGTTTTTGCACTCTAAAACCTAAATGGCATGTTGGTGCTCCCCAACCAAAGTGAACCATTAATGTTGCTCTAACTAAGTGGAATCCTAAGGCTTTAAGACAGCCATGGAAGAGCATCATGTAACTCAAAGAAAAACATGACCCTCTAAATAAAGGCCTTAAATCTCCTTTGATAAGCTAAAAATAAGTAATGTAAATAAGGTAAGATTGATAGCTTCCTCTCCCTTTTTCTAACCAACTATGTTCCTTAAGCAAATGACATGAAGCATGATGCAGAAAAGTGCACCCCTTTCTTGTCCAAACTCAATCCTTGTTTACTAACCATATTCATTGTTGTAAAGGCCTGAAACAAATCCACTATTAGCCTAGGAAATTATAGAAATAAAATACATAATGGGAAAACATGAAATAATGGAGAGGGGAAAGAAGGGTTACCTAGTTGTAATCATCTTGGTCTTTCCACATATTCATAGCTATTTTTCTTTAATCCTTTTGTAAAATTGTCTCCTCTTCCTACTCTCTCTTGTAAAATGAAGAAATGAAAGAAATCCTAGGTTTCTCTTCCTTATAAGACTGATCATGTAACTTTTCCAATGGTTTGATATATTAGGAGCACTAGTGCTCCCCAACCAAAGTGACATAATAATTATCATAACCAATGTGGAGCACCATGGGGCATCGATGCTCTCCAACCAAAATGGAGCACTAGTACTCCCTAAATGCCGAGGAAAAACACTACATGGCTTAGAAAAACCTCATTAATATGCAACTAGAGGGAGGTGAAAACCTTTTTGGAAATATACCCACCCTATGCAAGAATTACTCAATTCTTGGTCAAACTTGCCCTCAATCTCTAGTTAGACTCATTGTTGTGAAACTCTAAAACAAATCCATCTGTAACCCACAAAAGAAAAGGTAAAACCCTCATACTAACCAAAAGAATAAGTAAACCAATGAAGAAATTATATAGTGAGAAAAGGAAATTAACATAAATGAAATGAATAATGGGGAGACATGGAATAATGAAAAGGAAAAATAAATATTACCTCGCAACAATGCTCTTTGTCTTTCCCTGCATTTATGCCACTATTTTTATTTCATCCTTTGATAGATGCACCTCCTCTCCCTCTTCTATCATGTAAAATGTAAAAAGAAAATGAACCCTAACTTTTTACTCATTTTAATAGTCGTATTGTAAGCTTCACTACCTCCTTTAATAAGTTAAAAAAAAAAGAGAAGAATTATCGTTTGGTGCTTCATTGTATTTGGAATATTGATGTTCTTTGGTTTGTTTTTCTTTGATGGACATTAATATAAGAGAATCAATGTGCCTAGACCAATCTAGAGTACTAGTGTGCCTAAAACAAAGTGGAACATTGATGGTTTTTTTTGTTGTCGCCCCTTTAGTGCCCATTGGTTATGGAGCACCAATGTGCTTAAACCAATCTAGATCTAGTATCAATATGTTTGGACCAAAGAGGAGCATCGATGTTTTTTTTTTTTTGTGTCATCGATGACTGTGATTTTTGCAACATCAATGTGCCTAGACAAGTTGGGAGTGATAATGTGATTCAACCAAAAAGAAGCATTAAAGATTTTTGGAGTTATTGACCCTTTGGTGTACAGTTCTAAGAGTAGTCATGAACCTAGACTAATTTGTAGCACTAGTATGCTTGGACCAAATTGAAGCATCCATGTCATTTTGGCTTATCATCGCTTGGCACACTTGTGGTCATTGTGCATCACTCCTCTTTTGTAGTAAGTTCATATGTGGACCAATGAAAAATTGGAGCACTATGACCCAATTTCCACTAAGGCCTCTCCTTTGCTTCAATGCAATTTTCATCTCTCATGCTCCACAACTACACCTTCATCTCGATGAAATTATGTGAAAACAAGTGTCGTTATTATTTAAACAAAGTTGCAACTTTTGTGATGGAAGCTTTATCCCAATAGTTTATAATAATAGCCATCTTTGGCACATCCTTTGGGTTGATATTAAAATGTTGAGTCATTAACGAATGACACTAATACTTGGATGTGCTTGGATCTCATGTATCCTAGACTACGTAGTCTCCTTCCATCTTATTGAACCATAGATGAGGTAGCTCGTCATTGAATTCAGCTTCATCATTTTTAACCTACAAATTTGAGTTTTTCTTCTACCCCATTTGTCGATGTTGATGCTCCTCACATGGACCAATGCCTTCAAAATCTTAACCATATTTGAAAAGGAAATGCTTCACCTTATGCATCACCTTAGTGATCTATGCGGTAGCCTTTTAAAAATCAAAGGTTGCACAAAATTGATACCACTAACTTCCTTAGTCCTTAGTCTAATATCATCTTTCTTTGTGAAAAAAACAAGTTGTTCGGAGAGGTTCTAGTGCATGCACAAACATAGCAAACCCATTGTTTAGCCAACCTACCAAAACATTGCATTGTAGGTATCAATACACTACATTGGATCAATCTTTCCAAACAAGGGCATCATCTCCACAATGTGCTTCTTTGTTATCTTTTTTCAACCAATGAACTATTCTTGTAACTCTTGCTCTTCAATAACATGAACCACAATTGCAAAATCGATGTGACTAAGTGTCTAGAGAATCTATGCATTTTTTCCACTTCATAGAAGGATATTTAATGTCACATATAATGTTTAAACATATTTCTCTAGGTCCACACAATAATGATCTCAACAAGCTCCATCACATCTCCTTTACCAAAAAAATTTAAAGGTTCCTTCGATTGACATCTATTCATCTTATCGATCTTACAATTACACATTGGTGAGACAATTTTTCAAAGTCCCTACATTATCAATGGTTCATTCCTTATTCTCAAATTGTGTTGAAGAAGCAACCATTGTGCAAACTCAACTCCCCATCTGTTATGGGATTAATGTGGTTATCTTGAAATACTAATTTTGGATTGTATAATAATCAATGAATAAGGGACCTATAGCCCACATGTTTGATCAACACAAATCTTTTGTAGAAATTAAATTTTGTTTTTCTATAGTCTACGACAAAAAAATCAATTGGTAATATAATAACAATTATGAATATGAGTTTAAACGTATATGTTATTAATCACCAAGAAGCATACGACCTTTGTGTCAATATGGTTCTAGGGCTTGGTCCATCTATGCATGCATAGTACAACCAACACCAAAACATAAAACCTTTTTCTTTGTATATTACTTCTTTAGAATGTGTACACATAGGTTTACATTTCAAATGGTTGTAAATCAGAATTTCTATGTAGATTTTGGATAAAAGGGTATGTTATGTCTTTTATATGTTTATTGAGTAGAAACTACAGATGTAAAAATCTAATTCACCAACAAGATAATATGCTTTGTTTCTATAGATTTGAACTCAACATCACACATTTTCCCATTCATAATCATAGTAGGATGAGTTATTACATATGATTGCTACAATGCATAAGTAATTAAATTAACCCAACATTCCAAGCTAAATGTCAATGTAATCAATTTCAAATGTAGAAGTTTACTCTAGAAGTTAAATGTACCTTTACAATTATCATGCAATTGTCCCTCTATCCATTCAATTATCTTTGTCAAGCAATGTATAAGCATCCAATGTTACCATCAAACGCATGCAATGTAGCGTGGTGTTGTTATCTTGCACAAAATGAAGGGAAATGCCTTACGATTTGGACAGAGGATGCATAGCAACCAATAAGAGAGGGATGCAGTTGTAAATATCAAAACCCACAAAGGTTCATTCCACCATATCAATGGTTTGAGGGAAATATGTTGTGGGTAGTGTACCAATTTTCATAGGCATGGGGTGTACAGATAATAAGTGAATGCTCAAGGCTTGCACAATTCTTATAAAATGTGGGTATTTGTGTACCATAATTTTTCTCAACCTTTAAACCCCTAAGGCATAACAATGACAAAATAATTAAAAAAAATTAATGTGTCAATTCATTAACTAGCATATAGAGAACAATGGCATTCTTGTTGGTGAATGCAAATGTTGAGCCTCAAAGTAGCATTGTTATGTGGTTGCAACACTTAACCGACATAGTATTAATTCAAAAGAGGATAGAATAGAGTAGTGGCAAGGGAAACAAATTATAGATATTCAAGTAATGATTCCATTATTTCCTTAATCTAAACACAGCAACAACTAGAACACCCAAAGTGTTGAGTATTCAATCACACACCAATACACAAAATCTGCCTTGGTAACTCAAATGGGAAAACCAATGTTCAATAGGGATTTTATTGTGCTTAGGAAATTGCTACAAAGGGTGAGTTATGAACTCTCAACAAATATTTGATGCATTCTTAATCACAAACAGTTTATTGCAAATTATTATGGCTTAGGGACAACCTTTTTCTTATGCATGGACATGCTCAATTCGTCTTTGTACTGATCTGCAAGTATGTTTCTTCTTTCAAAGTCATCATTTTTCTACCACCAAGCATCTTCTTCCAAAGCCACAATTTTTTTTCCATATATCATCCTTTGCCCTTTGTCTCTAATGACAATATTTTTAACAAATATGCCTTAAAAGGCCAACTATCAAAATGATTATTTTGCCTTCCCTTGCTTTGGGTTTTTTTAGATATTTTATTTTTTCAAACTTGTTATTACATATTTAAAATAATGAAATATATTCAAGTCCATTTTTGGATCAATAAATGATCGATCACGCTACTAGCCAAATCTTCCTCTACAAGGTTCACAAATATTTTTCTTTGTGTCTGGTCCAAAAGCTAGACGATGCATCTACCTTCAACTTCATTGGACATATGGCACTACTTCAAGTTTAGCATTGTGTTGTTATCAAAACCTTAAGTTATACCGAGCTACATGGGTGGGGATCCTTATCATCCATTATCTTAATGACTTAAAAATTCAATTTTTTTTTCTCCATCCAAATCGACTTCTATGCTCTCCACCCAATGAATAGGATAGATCCTTGACTAGTTCATGAAGTGTTTCTAGATAGGTGAATAACGACTTTCATTGTTCCATAACCCCCAAGATTTCATAATAAAGTTGTTAATGTTGGAGCCAAGTCTAATATGACATAAGTAATTTGTATCTATTGATGATTGCATTTAGCTTGAACTCTCTTCCATATCTTTTTTTTTTTCTTGACCTAGTGTAAAGCTCCTTCTTTCACATCCATTAAGGTACATAAACCATGCACCTATTTAGTTAATAGTTTTGTAGATGATACTCATAACCTACAACCCTAAGGAAAGTGTTGAAAATAGTGTAGCTTGGGAGGAACTCCCACAAGCCTTGGGTACTAGGTTTGTGTGGAGTAACCCACAAAAATGGACATTTGTGGGCAAATTACCCAATCTTGTGGGTTTTGGACCCAAATTCGTGGGTGTAGAACCTAAATATATCATTTGTTTATTATAATTGTTGTGGAGGACACCTTTTATGGACAAAAGGGGCTCCTAAGGCAACATTAGAGATATTTTATATTTGAGAGACCATGAGAGGTCAATCACCAGCATAATGTTTCATCCTTGCGTGAATAGTAAGCCAAGAGTGAGTCACTGAACTTTAAAAGGATCCAAGTTGGAGTAAATCTAAGGACATGGAGATATCTAGAAGAAGGTCAAGTGAGCAATTCTATGTTTTCTAAGCAAGCCAAGTTATAGCAGGAGTTGGCTGAGTCTGTTTTGTCTAGGAAGGAGGGTATAATCCATGAGGAAGAGGTCAAGAACTCAATCTATCTTAGAGTAGGCCAAGAGGGCCTCAGGCTAAGTATAGGAAGGCCAAGAGGGACTCAAGTTGAGTATAGTAAGCCCAAAAGGCCTCAAGTTGGTGTAGATCACACTGTGGGAAAGTTAAAGCCTCTGAGAAGGCTTCAAGCAATGAGTAGAAAAAAATGAAGTCCGTGGAAGAGTGTATATAAGGTTGTTGTTTTGTGTTGGAAGCGTTTTGAGCATATTGTTGGAATCTGTTTGATAAAGGAGTACCAAACAACAAAGTTTTGAAGGTGGTAAAGTACAATGATTGAATAGTACACTAAGCAGTTGCACATACATGGCATAAAAGGAGTTATTTATGTATGAGAGAAGGTGATAATGGACTGCTAGGATAGAGGACTAATGGAGAAACTTCTTTGTGGACAATGGGACTAGAAGGGATGAAAGAAAAGGAACTCAACCAACAAGTAAATTGAGTGATTTATCTTTTATTTCGTTGGGCAGACTAAAGGTCTAAAGGAGTTGACCTCGAGCCCTAGTTGTCTACTGGTGTATACTATTCTTGTATCGGGTTCATAAAGGGTTATGATCCCTAGTACGAGAGCCCTATGATTGTTTATTAAGGACTAAGAAAACAAGTTTTGGGCCATCTATATCTTTTGTACTTGACTATTTCACTATTGTTATATTTCTGCTATGCAAAGTTGTTTTGCTTGAACACTACTAGTGTGATTGTGTGTTCACCATGATATTAGAGCTACTTTGAAAGGACAATTGAATCTAAGTGTGCACAACAAGCATCCCAAGAGGGAGTTGGTTGATGATTTGTTGAAGGACTACCAACATGTCAAAGCTTATTGTTGGCTTGAGGTATGAGGACAGGTTGGACGGGTTGTCTAGAGGGACATATTGTGTGATTATTCACCACTATAAAAGGACCAATATAGGAGCTTATATTATCCATGGGAGAATGTTGATGGTTGAAAATACACTAACGCTAAAAACTTTACAATGAAGCTTCCATAAGATATACAAAGTGACAACTCAACTACAATGTTAGGCGCTCCTAAAGTGAAAATGACCCATGAAGTTGAGTCAACATCACCTATAAAAGCATCTTTCCAACAAATATTACTATAGAGGAGGTGATGCCAAGTGTTGCAACCTTCCCTTTTATGCCTCCCTTCAGTCGGGTATAAGTACCTATATGTTTGTCTTTCTTAGTCAGTGTATTAGTCTTTCTTTCCTACCTCTAAAACCTAGATAGAAGTATACTAGACTTTATTTCCATACTTTAGTATTTATTACCCTCTCTAGTTAGGTCGATGTCTATCCCAGTAGATTTCTTAGTACGGTCACTGGATATAAGTATACCAGACTAGTTAGTCCAGTCCCTCTCTTAGTCCAGTCATATAATTTGTCTTAGTCATCCCTACCTCCTTGTCATCTAACCTTTTGTAGTCCAACTCTATAAGGATAGAACAACCTCTAAACTACAGTGCATGGAAATAAATAATAAATCTAGTCTTGTTTTTTAATAAGATACGAGAGTTTTCTAACTAGGAGATTGATAAGCCAACATATCCAAGGGAGTTGGATGTATTTGAAGAGTTGGATGTGAAGGCCAAGATAATCATCCTAGATGGAGTAAAGGATCACTTGAAACCTCATCTTAATGGGAATAACATTTCCCATGATATGTGGAAGGCTCTTTAGGGTTTGTTCCAGAATAAGAACGAGAACATGTTGATGCTATTAAGAGAGAATCTCAAGAACACCAAGATGATGGATGGCAAGAATGTGCCTTTGTATCTCACGAGGGTTTCTCAAGTTCGTGATGAGATTATTGCCATTAGTGATAACCTTCCAAAATCTGAATTAGTGAGGACTTCTTTGAAGGGATTCTCTAAGGAATGGAAGCCATTTATCAAAGGAATAGTCGCTCGAGACAAGTTTCCAAATTGGAACAGGTTATGGGATGGCTTCATCCAAGAGGAATTGTGGGATGAGGATTTTCATTAGAAGATTTTTTATGGAGAGAATGTGGTTCTCATAAGTAAGATGAAGGGAAAAGCTAAGAACGACTTGAGCAAGGTGAAGTGTTTCACATGTGGCGAGAATGGTCATTATGCGAGTAAGTGTCTGCATCAAAAGAAAGGAGATAATGAGAAGAAGAAAGAGATGGTAATGTTTGCTACATCTACAGTTGAGAAGGATGACTTTGCAAGAAGGTAGAAGAAAGAATTTTCTCTAGTATCTAATTTCTTTGAGGGCGCCATTTATGAGGGTGCATGGTTCATTAATATTAGAGCGTCAAAGCATATTATTAGATCATAGGAAGTATTTGAGACTCTAACTAAATGGGATTCTAAATTGCATGTGGAAGTTAGCAATAAGAGTTATAAGACTATCAAAAGGTTAGGTATGGTCCCATTCAGGATGGAGTTAGGAGGGTTGTTATGAGTCCAGGATATACTATGGGAACTAGAGCTTAATTACAACCTGTTTTCTATCTTAGCGATTGAGGCTAAGGGTTTTGACATATTATTCCAGGATGGAAAGGTGATGCTTAAGCCTAGAGGCTTTAACTCCACAAGAGAAGTCATTTGAGTTAGGGAGAATGGTACATATACGCTGAAGGGGAAGCCTATATATCAAGGGAAGAAGAAGGTTCCTGAGACTCAGCGGGATTCAAGTTCGAGTGAGAGTTTGCAGAGTCAGAGGGAGATTCTGCAACCCAAGAAGAGTGCATGGTTAGTGGGAAGTAAGGAGACTTCTATAGTTGGGAAGAAGGAACCTTGGAATGGATTAAATGTATATTAAGATTAGAATAAGCGAGAGGCTTATGGTGTCAGGGACACTTATGAGGATAGTTTTGTTCATACTGTAGGGTATGTTGCAGTGATGGATGTCGTGGATGGAGATTGTGCTCCTAATGAGTTACTTCTAAGGAGTGGAAGTACCTCCCTCGCTACGAGGAAGTGTTGAAGATAGTGTAGCTTGGAAGGTACTCCCAGAAGCCTTGGGTACTAGGTTTATGTGGAGAAAACCCAAAAAAAATGGACATTTGTGGGCAAAGTACCCAAGCCTGTGGGTTTTGGACCCAAAGTCATGGGCTTAGAACCTGTTGACAAGCCAAAATTTTCCTGCCAACAATTAGGGGATCTCTACAGTGAAAAATCCCAATGAGAATCTACACCATTTGGAATAGGATTCTCATCTGATATGTGGGCCTGACAGCCACCATATTGCTTTATGATTCATTTTGGATGGAACGAACAATAAGTGTTAGAAAACAAATAAAACTTCTAATAAATACTAGTTAAAACAACTTTATGGAAACTTTACACATGAAATGCTATAGACATAACAACAATCAAATAATGTGACATGAATCTTAAAGAATCATGTTAGCAAACTTCAATTAAAACACACCTATACAAAGAAAGATTCATTTATCGATCATGAATTAGTTCCTAATCGAAATCAAACATGAAAGCATGAAAAAACATACAATCCCAAGTATAATATGTGCTTAAATCAACAAGGAAGTTCATTAACCAAACACATGGAAGACTAAAAATATATTACTGAATCACAAAGAGAAGAGCATCACAATGCTCAACAACACATGTAACGCCACCACATGAAGTACCCATGAAATCCATTAGTGGAGATGCAACGTTACCACTCCAAAACTAAGAGCCCTCTTTAATATAGCCATGAAGGTATATTCATTCCAAATAATGTGACCTTTAACCTACCCTCATGACTCTTCAACTTCCTCATGCCTCTCTAATCTAAATTATATTTACTTTGAATAAAATACAAATTACAATGAAATTAAAGAAACAAAACATTATCAATTAGCCAAATTGGTGCTAGAAAGATCGGGAACCTCTGCATGTAGATCTCTTACTAAATACACTTGCCATGCTTTGTATTCGGAAGCTATTACTAGGATCTTATGGTGTAGCTCATCTTCATTCCTTGTGAAACATTCTAATGCATTAGGTAGCAATGTTCACTTTTCAACTTGTAGTCAATTCAATAGCATTGTGAGCTTCATATGCAACTTCATGGGCTTCACATAATATCATGATATCACCTCCTTTGTAGGCTTTAGATAACCTCTTACAACAACTTGCTTTATCGGATCCAAAATTCCTTGAATCTCTTGCTTGACCTCTTCTTGTGATCTTGTTTCTCCTGGTGCACTAATGGAAGGTATTCTATGAACTTTGCAAGAGATTCAAGCCCATTGTGTAAACTTTGATAAGGGGCCATTGTCTTGTCCATGTCCCTACTCAACTTCTCATGGGATTGCATTTTGATCCTGACATCTACTTTATCCTTTTCTGTCGTTATCCAATATTTCCTGGGAAATTCTTCAAGCACATTAGGGTATTTCAAGCTCCACTCATATATGATATCTATTGTTGATGATGTTAGTTTAATTAGCAATCATCTTCCATTTAATTCACTAAACATGTGAGGGAATGGAGCTATTACCTGATGTAGGGTCATAATTTCATCATAGACTCGACCCATAAATTCTTCCAGCACTTCAACTTCTTCAAGAATTGATGCCTGCAAATCTTCACCTCGAGAGTATGTAATCAACAAATTTTGGTTCTTTGTTTGTAGTTCGAGATTCCTCTATTATGAAATGACCAACTTTACTTTCAAATAATATTTACTTCTTTAGATAGACGTTCTATATTTCAACTTTACTTTCAAATAATATTTACTTCTTTAGATAGACGTTCTATATTTCAACTTTACTTTCAAATAATATTTACTTCTTTAGATAGACGTTCTATGTTCTTCTTGTTGGCAGTTGTGAAAGTAGTTTTGAGAGAAGATATCACTTCGATATTCATTGTAGTGTCCATCACTATTTATCTCTTTGTGGTGACTAATAAGGGCGTCCTTGGATTCTTGGCCCAACATATGCACCTTTCTTGTATGATATTGCACTTAACCTGATCAAAAGTGAGTCTATAGAGGTCCAACACTACTACTTCTTCTACCACTATAATTCTAATTCCTGAGATGGAAAATGTCTGCCAGTGATAGGAGTGGGCGGTGGGACATTTGAGGTAGGCAACTCTACCTGTGTTTATGGAATTTTCAACCTGTTGTCTTCTGCTACCTTGTCTTCATGCTCCTTGCCAATCAAGTCTTGTTCAAGCTACTTAGCTAATGCTTCTTCCTGTATTTCAGCTTCTTCAACTTCCTTTCTTTTCCTTTCTTCCTCTTCTTTTCCTTTTTTTCTCTTCTTCTTCTTGTTTATTTTGTTCCTCTTCCTCTTATTTCCATTTAGTCTCCTTTTCAACCTTTTGTTTCTTTTGCTTCTCTTTGATGGCTTCTTGTCCTTGTTTTCTTTTAAGAATAACTTTTATCTCTTCTAAACTCATGCTCTCATGAGTGTCATGCTTTGAATTCTCCTTTATCAACTTGAAGACATTATTCCAGTGCCTTGGAAATGTTGTAAAAGTTTTTCACCTTTTCCTCCTTTTCATCAATGGTTGAAGTATATATCCAATTGTATCTTATTGCTTTATAATGTCCCATGGCGATACCTATCAGATCATATCTATGGAAACTCAACTCAAAAAATCTGAGATGTTGCAATCCTTAGCCTCTATTTCTTCCTCTTTGAAACTCTTAATAGAGTAGGTCCCAATATCTAATGGGAAGACATGCAATGGGCTTGCTTGGTTTTGACTAAGGTCTTGGACAATCATATAGTGAGTTGGTAAGCCGCCTCCTGTAACACTACTTTTTCCATGATGAATGTGGGCAAAGCATGTTTGTACACACTATACACTCTGATGTAAGTAGAATCACTAAGGCGAAACAAATCTACAATATCATGAAGAGAAGCCCTAGCTCTATCGGACATGCATGGAGGCTTTGTGCCGAAAAGCATATGATATAGGGGAGAGATGAAGTATTTAACAATCTTATCATACATTCCTTTGTATCCTATATTCCACAAACTCTTAAAATAAATGTGCATAGATAGTTCTTGACTAGAACTCCTTTTCAAACCTAGTCCTTCAAAATCACATTTTGCACACACAACATCCAATATGTAAGGCAACATATAGAATTTTTATTGCTCCCTCTTTGGTGGATTCTTTGTTTCTTGGACATTAGATTTGATGGGGGATGCCAACATGTTTACCCAATTGAAAATGGTTCCTTAAGTGGCACATGTATGAATCAAGGGAACCCATCTTTCTTGAAAGGTCCCTATATTTTATTTTCCATACAACCTGCATAACATAACTGCGAGCATTTAATAAACCTTTATGAGTAGTTTGGTCTTATAAATCGCATCTACTCTTTGCCTAAACGTACTTGGTTCCTGCCACCAAGACTTCAAAATCTCTTTAGTTGATCCATCAAATTTAGCCAACACCCTGGTATTGAAAAGTCTCTTGATGCCTGGGCATCTTGTAATAATTAGCTAAGTCAGTTGTTGTGAATAATGCCAACGGTTCTCCCTGGTCACTTTGATTATAAATTGTTCCTCATCATTATACTGAAGAATCAATTCTATAGTCTTTACATAGGGGAAGATTGGAGGATGTGTGACAACTTTATGTAGTCAAGACTTCCTTCATATTAATGTAGACCTAAAAATATTCTTCATCATGTGGGATGTCCATCTTGGAGAACTTCAAGTATATATCACCCTAAGTCAGCTCTGTTGTCATCTCAATGTAGCATGAGGTATCTATGTATATGGGCCGTTTTAGGAGGACTATCCACAACTCATTCTATGTTGCTCTCTATTCTCCCAAAACTTTTGTCAAACCCTCTTATAATGGGTAGAGCCATTTCATCGAAAGAGGAGGATATGACGAGACAATCCAAATTGATAATGCCTAACATCTCAAAAATATTCATTAGTGAAATAAAATGTTAGATTTTCCCAAAGCTAATTACTTATTGCAAATCCACATAGCAAAAAAACAGTGGTTTAAGTCGCAATTTGAGAGGGCGGGGTTAGTCACATACTGCATGAGCAGAGGCTAAGGATTTTTTAGTTGTAGATCCAAATTCTAGTTCAATCACAAATTAGGATTCTAGTCTAGTCACACATTGAAATCCTATCCTAGTCGCGGATCAATATTTTAGTCTCAGTGAGGCTTGCAAATGCGACTTGCGACTTCAGAAGTGATGACACTCATACAAGTTGTAAATTGTGTTCCTAGATTGCAAAGTTTTTTCAGTAGCCACTGAAATCGTGATTTACAACTTAAGCCAAGGTCGAATAACATATTCATGGATGGGAAAGA
Source organism: Pinus taeda (assembly GCA_000404065.3). Taxonomy (NCBI): domain Eukaryota; kingdom Viridiplantae; phylum Streptophyta; class Pinopsida; order Pinales; family Pinaceae; genus Pinus; species Pinus taeda. The sequence goes on from APFE031021649.1 coordinate 19,181, forward strand.
ATGACATGAAGAATAAGAGCAAGCTATGGGATTGGGCGACAAGAATCTAAAAGGCTAGCATGATTTCAAATTATGTATATGCTCTTAGAAGGTATATTGTAAAAATTAAAGAGCCAAAAGACTTGGTCAATGAGATGAGGGTCGAATCAAGACATAAACACTTGAGATTTTGTTGAAAATACATCAGAAATGGGAAACATGTGATGGTTTGAGAAAATGGATGCAAGATCTGATAATTTAGTAGAAAGATTAAGGGAGACAACGAAAGTATTTGTATCACAGCTGAGCATAGATAGGAATAGGAGAAAGAGCGTAAGAGGGTATACGTATTCTAGGGCATAAGGTAGCTAAATTGATTGGGTTCCCTAAGAGTGAGACAAAACATAATGATAATAAAAGATGTATTACTTACCAGGGTAAATAACAATCACAATCTCTAATTGGAAAGATGGCTTGATCATCCAAGGCTTGTCTGCACAATGAAGTGAGAAAGGGGTGTTCTCATTATATAACTAAGGCGCACGTGTGAGGAAGTCGCAATGGAAAATTGTGACTGGATTAAGTCGCATGTGACAAGTCCAGGTCATGTTTTCAGATTGCAATGAGGGGAATGACTAGTCACAAATCACATTTCTAAAAGGTAGTCAATGAGACACTAGGCTTTGAAGTTGTGATTTGTGACTTGGGAGGTATTCCTATAGTCTTGGTCACAAGTTAGATTTCTAGAAGCCAGTGTATAGGTCATTAGGCATTATATTTTTGATCTGTGACTTGGAGAGATTAACTCTATAGTCTTAGTCACAAATCACAACTCTAGAAGATAGGTAGGGTACCATTGCAAGTTGTGATTGCGACTAGGACAAGAAGCACAAGTATTTTAAGCCTTATAACTAATCCTGCTAGTATGCAATGCAATTAGAGTCAATTCAAAGGAGAGGTGAAGTTTTAAGGACTCGTAGGAAAGGTCTCAAAAAGTGATAAGTAGGGGGGGACTTCAAAGTTTGAAAGTGTCGAAAATTTTGGGTTGTTGTAGCAGCTACAACAAAACCCAAAGATATCATTTGTTTATTCTAATTGTTGTGGAGGACACCTTTGATGGACAAAAAGGGGCTCTTAAGGAAACATTAGAGAGCCTATACATTTGAGAGACCATGAGAGATCAATCACCATCATAACATTTCATCCTTGTGTGAATAGTAAGCCAAGAGTGAGTTGCAAAACTTTAAAAGGAGCCAAGCTAGAGTAAATCTAAGGACGTGGAGATCTCTACAAGAAGGTTCAGTGAGCAATTTTGTGTGTTTTCTGAGCAAGCCAAGTTACAGTAGGAGTTTTCTAAGTATGTTCTGTCTAGGAAAGAGGAATGAAGCCCTAAGGAAGATGCTGAGAGGGCCTTAGGCCAAGTACAAGAAGGTCGAGAGGGCCTCCAACTAAGTATAGTAAGGCTAAAAGGCCTCAGGTTGGTGTGCATCACACTGCGGGAAGGTTGAAACCCCCGAGAAGGCTTAGAACCGTGAGTAGAAGAAGAAAAAGTCTATGGAAGAGTGTATAGAAGGTTATTGTTCTGTGTTGGAAGGGTTGTGAGCATATTGTTGGAGTTTGTTTGATAAAGGAGGACCAAACAACAAAGTTTTGAAGTTGGTAAAGTACAATGACTAAAGAGTAAATAGAACAATTGTACATACAAGGCATAAAAGGAGTTATTTCCTTGCAAGAGAAGGTGGCAATAGACTACTAGGACAGAGGACTAATGGAGCAACTTCTGTGGACAACAGGACTGACAATGTTGGAAGAAAAGGAACTCAACCAACAAGTAAGTTGAGTGATTTGTCTTTTATTTTGTTAGGCATAATGAAGGTCTAAAGGAGTTGACCTCAAGTCCTAGTTGTATATTGTTATATACTAGTCTTGTATCAGGTTTCATAAAGGGCCATGATCCTTGGTACGAGAGCTCTATGATTGTTTATTGAAGGACTAATAAAACAAGTTTTGGGCCATCTATATCTCGTGTACTTTATTGTTTCATTGTTGTTATATATTCGTTGTGCAAAATTGTTTTGGTTGAACACTGCTAGTGTGTTTGTGTGCTAAGTATAGCCATAGACCAAACCTAGGGTGTAAGTGAAATTTCAACAAAAATTCCACATTCAAACCCAAGCTTCATTACCTACAACAAATAGAGTCTTGAAATATTCCTAGTTCTATGACATGCTTATCATGATCAATGACCAAGATGGTGTTGATGGTCCCAAATTTTGGGCTCTTCTAGCTTCCTAGATCACCTCAATAACATCCTTAAGATATTCTTCCCACCTCACTGTATTAAATTTCAAGGCAACAAAATTATCTTTCTTGGTTTTTCCTATAGACAACACATCCATGTATATGTTAGTGATATCTCCTCCTTAAATGATAATGTTCACTCTAGCACATATCAATGTGTAGTGTTCTAGGGGTAACAATGTCCAATCTACAACTACTTTATGCAAATCATATTACTGGAATCCTTCGTGATCTTGTTGCTTGATTACCTCCGTGCAATTTCCTCAATTGGGAATATTCATAGAAGGGCTTTAAAATTAGCAATGAAAGTGATAACTTTATGTTGAATGTGTGAAAAATCACCTCTCCCTCTCGAAGTTCTTGGCTTCACATTTGTCACTCTTAGAATGAGATGAAAAAACTAGGAAATCTAAAGATTTTCTTTGAGCATTGTTTTCATATATCAAGATGAGATTAAATACCCTTACATAAATTTCAAAATATTAAAATATGCATATTACTCCTTAACTAACATAATTACAATAGGAAAACCACAGTGCATTATTTAAATCAACATTATAACATACATTCACATAATATAATTTTTATTAATAAAAATAAAATTATAATAATTAAAATAGAAAACATTGAAAATAATTTTTATTATATTAAATAATTTTTTTAAAAATATTTTATTTATTTATAAGTAGATTAGAGATATTGTGAAGAGTGGACGGTGAATAGGTGTACTGTTAAGGCAAGGAGAACATAATTAAAATAATTAACTTCTTTCTTTCACATTAACAATATAGAAATTTTGGATTGATGGTGAATGCACTCCTTACCATAGATCACCGGTTCAAATCCCCGTAGATACCTCGGTAGTATTATATAAAAAAGAACATAATAAACTCTCTATAATGCGACTTAATGCGACTTCTTGGAGATTCCACTGAAGGCGGAAGAAATTGAGATTAAATCTTGATTTGTTGCAGTTAAAATGATTTTTTAACTGCATATTTGGATTCACCACCCTGCAAAACCCCTGAGAAGCTTTGATTGTGCAAAAACTAGCTATCAAACTTGCGATTCTAATAAATTGTTGCCAGATTTTGATCGAAAAACCCACCGGAAAAGCTTTCAAAAAGTCACATTATAAACAACTGCATTCTGGAGTTGTTTATTTACTTTTAAGTGGTTCCATCATGAAAATGTGACGTTTCATTCATGGATTGGAAGTGTTCGGGGGAGAATATTTTAAATTTCTTAAAAGTGACCTCATTAAGGTGAATAACATAACTCAATTTTGAAGTGGTCTCATTTAGGAAAGTGTTTATGGTGTTTTTGGAGTGGGTTAATATATTTTAAAGCAATTTCATTTATGAAAGTGAAACGTGTCATTTTTATAAAAGTAAATTCCATAATCTCGTCCGTGTGGAACATTAAAAATTAATAATTACAAAACGCGGATCCGTATGCAACAGACTTCCTTAATCGCTCGCTTTGAGAATCTGTACGCAGCTCGAACGAAATCTCTCGCTATATTCCCGGATGTGAATAATAAATATTGATCTAGCGTCTTTCTGAGGCCATTTTGGACTCGACCGAGATCCCAGTTGGAGGTTTGAAATGTCAGAAACAGATTACATTCTGACCTCTATTTTATAGAAAATTTTGGCCTGTACGATTCGTCATCACGTCAGTACATCTAATCTCAAAATCGTAAGTACTCCAGAGCTTTCGAAATTTTTGTTTTATAGGCCTTCAAAGTTGCCGGTTTTAGCTTCAGTGACTGCAGAAATTTCAAGAATTCTTTAGGAAACTCATAGAAATCACGTTAAAGATAAATTTTGGAGTACAGTAGGGTATTTTTGGAGATTTATTTATTTTAATTTCGCGAACGTAGAATTTTCTCTCGATGTAGATATTTTTCACCGGAAAGTTCTCGTTGTTTAGAAGTGGCTTCCCTGAATGCTCCTTCTATTTTCACCTGAAAGTTTTCGTTGTTTAGAAGTGGCTTCCCTGAATGCTCATTCTATTTTCACCTGAAAGTTTTCGTTGTTTAGAAGTGGCTCTATTTTACAGAAATTTTCGTTGTTTAGAAGTGGCTTCCCTGAATGCTCATTCTATTTTCACCTGAAAGTTTTCGTTGTTTAGAAGTGGCTCTATTTTACAGAAATTTTCGTTGTTTAGAAGTGGCTTCCCTGAATGCTCATTCTATTTTCACCTGAAAGTTTTCGTTGTTTAGAAGTGGCTCTATTTTACAGAAATTTTGGCCTGTAAGATTCGTCATCACGTCAGTACATCTGATACTCAAAATCGTAAGAACTCCAGAGCTTTTGAATTTTTTGTTTTATAGGTCTTCAAAGTTGCTGTTTTTAGCTTCAGTGATTGCAGAAATTTCAAGAATTCTCTAGGAAACTCATAGAAATCACGTTAAAGATAAATTTTGGAGTACAGTAGGGTATTTTTGGAGATTTGAGTGCAAACTTGAGAAATACCAACAGTATTTATTTTAAGTTCACGAACGTAGAATTTTCTCTCGTTGTAGATTTTTTTAACCGGAAAGTTCTCGTTGTTTAGAAGTGGCTTCCTTGAATGTTCATTCTATTTTCACCTGAAACTTTTCGTTGTTTTCGTTGTTTGGAAGTGTGCTGATTCTTTTCTTTTCTTTTTTTCCGAAGAATTTTGTTTATGTAAATTCTTTTCTTTTTTCCGTAGGAATTTTATTTTTGGTAAATTTAGTAAACCTACATCTTCATTATTTATCTTGATAATTTTTTTAAGATGTTTAATTTCTCACCTTTCACCCCAGCCCACCAAAATCCCAAAATTTAGGATTCCCCTCCCCACCCCACGCCACCCGGGATAACACAAGATTTGAACCCAAAATCCCGAGCCCATCTCGGGATAAGATAACATAAGATTTAACCCAAAATTTAAGATTCCGGGATAGATTCCTGATTTACCCGGGATAACACAAGGTTTGAAACCAAAATCTCCAAAATGGTTTGAACCCAAAATCCCCAAACTCCCCACCCCGGGATAAAATAACATAAGATTTGAACCCAAAATTTAAGATTCCTGATTCCTGATTTAGTATTGAAATCAGAAATCAGAATCAGGATAAATCAGGAAATGAATTAAGATGGATCAGGCAACTGTGACTCAAATACTCAACTCATCAAGAAAGCTTCAGCAAGAAAATTGAACACGGCCACTGCCTCCTCAGGCAAATACGGAAAATCCTCTTCTGTATTATCTTTACAGATTTCCTTCTTCCGATATAGGTGATTTGTGCAGTCTATCTTTTTCTCTTTTAAAACAGACTCTTAGTAATTGGAACTTAAACGATTCTTTCTGATTCTCAATTAAAAAGAAAAACTCTCTATTACTGAATTTACTAATATAAACTAGTTGATGTGGCTCTCTATAAATCCATTAGTTTGACATGTCATGATATCTGTTGATTTAGAAATTTATGCCTTGCGTCATTTTAGAAATATCTGTTTTGCGTTATACTAGTTTAGTGATAAAACAAAGCAGGGGAGGAATTTGATGCAATAAAGTTAAGTTCTTCAGTTTAGAAGCCTCGAAAAGTCAATTGTTTTGATTATTTCAGATGTGATGTTTGTGAGTGTGTACTTAGGAATGTATTGTTATATGCAACGGATTAACTTTTGTTAGGGATTGATATTTTTTTCTCATAAATGTTTTTTAATGCAGTAAAATGTCACTGGTTTATCAAAGCGCCTCCTTTTTTGGGACCGATTTGGAGCTTGGCAAAGTAAGTTGTAGTCCAGGAAGATAAAGAATACCTTGATAATTGCAATTTGGGAATGATATTTCATTTGGAGAATGTGGGAACATCTTTGACAACGCTTTTCATGAGCTCAGTTCACAGCATCGGTTGTTGGCTTTTTTGAAGTGCTTTTCACGAGTTCAGTCCACAGCTTAGGTTGTGGGGTCTTTCTGCAGTGCTAATCGATCACGCAGAGCCTCTACAATTTATTCTTCTTCCTACTACTTGAGGTATAGAGGTTGCAGTCGCGGGCATCATTTTAAGAGTTGAAAGTGGGAAGCTGGCCGCTGGCTTGGTGCTACAAGGAAGTTTAGTACTTCTTAATTGTTCTGGGTGCAGATGCAGCAATGACTGTGCCTGCAGAAAAGAAGCTGCTTGTCCTTGATATGAATGGCTTGCTCGTGGAAACATTTCATCGGGCTGAAAAACGTCCCAAAGAGCCGCCTCCTGATGGAAAAGCTGGCAAGAATCAATTTGGTAAGTTATATGAGTATAAAATTGTTAAATGCAGAAAAGCTATTTAGTATTTTGAACTTAAAGCCGTGCAATATGTCTGGAGTATTTCTGGTTCATGTTTGTCTTCTTACTTGAAATGCTGAAGATGGCTTTCTATCCTTGATTTCAGTTTACAAAAGGCCTTTTTGCCACCAATTCATTGAGTTCTGCTTTCAGAATTTTGTTGTAGGAGTATGGTCATCTGCTCAACAGTAGGTTTCTCTTGCCTGATCCTGTCTTTAGTGTCCGTAAAACTGGTAAATGGATGTTAATTGATTTTGTTTAGTTTCTTTTTTCCTACCCAGGCAGAACGTTGACAAGCTGGTAGATTTCGTATTTGGAGATTTAAAAGAAAAACTGATATTTTGTTGGGTAAGCCTTGAAGCTTTCCCTGGAAATACAGGGAAGGTTTTCTCTCTCTGTGAGCTTTTAGGATGTAAAGTCTTGCTTGTTAGATGTTAGATTGACATGCATTTCATTTTACTGAAAATACTGGACTCATTTTATGGTGTTTGGTTGGTGATGTTCTAATTATCCATTGAAAGGAATTACTGGCAACAGCAACACCTATGAAAAGTTTCAAGCCAATGGCACTTTACAGCATGCGAAGTAGCTATATATATGAACCGAAAGAAATGTTGAGTTTTTACCATAGCCCGTGGCCATGTTTTAGCTTTGCCAGGAAGGCACCGGGCCTATATATAATGGAAAAATGGTAAAATCTCTAACTCAGATAACCGTGGGCCTCGTGGCATAAATAAAACAATTCGGGAAACACAAACTTTAAAAGGGTAGTTATCCCTCTGGAATGGTTGGTGTGCTTCACCACAATGCTACTTTGTGTTGGGAGAAGGACTATTGATGTCTTAGTGACCCAGCTTAGCATGTGATTCTTGAAATAGGCAATTGTTAATTAGCAAATTCGGAAGTGTACAGCTGTAAGACTATTGACAGAACGTTGCATAAGCAGGAGTGATAACTGATACCCAATAAACCACAATGACTACAGATGAAAAAAATATATAGATTGAATGAAGAATGCCAGTACTGGATTAAAGGAAATTCATTAAACGGTATTCCAAGTCTAGAGCGAGTTAATTAAGAAAACACTCATTACATATTATAATAACATTAATGTTTAGAAATCTTTGAATGAATTGTGTTTATATGGGTAAACCCTATCAGATTTTAGGGCACACATGCATGAGGAAAAACATGTTTGAAAAAACTTGCACCAGTGCTTGATTTTGTATCACGCAGGAACACCGATTTATAGTACAGATTTTGTCTCAGCAAGAAATCTCATGGGGAAATGTAAGGGATGCTTCTCCACATTTGTGAATGACATCTCTTAGTAAATCTGTCAGGTGTAGACTCATGTGCCGAACCCAAGGGATTCAAACTGGGCTAATTAGCTGAGCTAAACCCTTGGATTTTATATTGTTTATGTTCTCTTGTCATGAAATTGTGTATTGTATCGTATCTATTTTGCAATATTTTGTTTTACAAAATAGGGTGTCCATCTTACATAGGCAATACATATATCCTAAACCCCTCAAATGACCATTTTATGTTTCTTTTCGCTAAGCATTTTTCTGCTGCATTTCTGAAGTTTGTCCTTGCTTAATGCCCTCGTGAAGATATGTGCTAGCTGGTTCTAAGTTCTGAACAATATTACCTCAAACTGTAAAGATTTGATCTGATCTTTTGTCTCTTTGTTTGGAAAAGAAATAACAGAAATGTAAAACAACAACCAAGAGCTAACTAGGAAGTTAGATAACTTCCCCTTCAATAATGTAGAAATAACACACTGGTATATAGTGATATGTTGGGTATAAATGCCTCTTATCTGCTGTGTCAGATAGAATGTGCATTATCTTCAAGTATCAACATGTTTACATTACTCAGCATAGCCAACGGGACACAAAATAGAGATGCAGGACTAAGGTCCATGGTAACCTCAATAAATGGCCAACTTACTCGTCAAAAAGCCTATATGTTTGCTTTGATATATACCCAATACCATCTACTGAATGTCTAGATATTTGCACTTGAAGATTGGATAGATGGCACTGGAAATAACATTATCAATGATGGAATGATAAATGAACTGTTTCCACTGTAACAATGTTTCCAACCTTTATGTGAACTGTTTCCCACCATTTTGTGGGTAATATCCCCAGGAGAATTTTTTTCTCCAAGATGGTCCTCAGCCGGTAGCTAGCAGCCCCTTGTAGCCACTTGCTAGCTCATTGTGTCATTTCTCCACCACCTGAGCCAACCATGTGGTCTCTCGCCCAACTGCCATGATCGTATGTTTGAAGGTGGGCCTCCCGAACCTAAAGGTATGCCTTGTCATTTGGAAATTGAGTATTGTAGTTTGCTTATCATGGACACTTCTGGGCATGGATTAGTGGGGGGATTCGACGGAAAGAATGGGCTAGGTATGTTCTCTTGCCCCCTAGACCCTTTTTAGGTATTAACCTTGGATTCTAGTCTTGTGGGATCTCTTTTACCGACCATTTGGCTCTAGGGATGGTATTTCATGGGAAATCCCAATTTTGGCTGTGTGGTCCTGCACCTTTATCCGCTTATATTAACCTTTTTCCATTCATTATTACTCCATTCATCATTTCTCCCACCTGGGTCCACATTCCTCCACTGGGTTCACATAGGGTTAGCATGCCCCTTCCCCTTGCCCACACCTTGGGTCATGGTCTGGAATGAAGCCCGAAAGATGATGCAACTAAAAAAAAGGTAAAAGCATATATGGTCACAATCAACAGGAAAACGTATCACAAAATGCAAAAGATGGTTGGGACAAGCACATTTAGCACGTGGGCAAAAGCCAATACATGAGCTCTACCCCATCATCATGGCCATCACCCTGGTTCCTACAGGTTCTATGAGCCTCCTTCATCATATAGGAACCCATGATTGTCCCAACCCCTGGTGGGCAATGAACCGCCCTCCTTAAAGGAGGGATTTCACTGCTATATCTTATACATCATGCTCTAACCCTTTGAGCCCTAAGTAGTCAATCAAAGAAAATAAAAAAAGGCAAAAGGCATAAAAGAATGGTGGAAAATCAAGGTCGGGGCATTTCATGTACCACTATTGCTCCTTCCTACATATTATAAACCCAAGTGTGGGCTTCACTCTTATTAGCTACCCTTAAACTCTAACATGTGACCTAGGGCTGCCGCTTCTCATCCCTTACCTCATTCACCATATTTGTCACATGCCACCACCTTTTGAAGGATGTACCTTGAATATTATCCCCTTTAGAAGTAGAAACCATCTAATAGAGTACTTGGTTAACCCCATTTGGAGTTTAGGAGACATTGGCACATCCCGAAGCCCATTATGGAAGGGCAGGCCATTATGAAGTCCACACTTGTGGTCCATGATTAGGTAAGCTTATTTACTCGATTTCTCTAATGACTTGTTGTACAGGAAGTCTAGGGGACGCATTAGATCTTATGCAGGATTTCAAATGGTTTCCATTTGGGGTTTGGTCTCCCTATACAGGGTCCAAATCCTCTAAAGGGATACATTGACACATGTAGGGTGAGCATTGAGAGTCATGGGTGACTACAACAACAAATTGCACTCCATGGATCCCCACAACCATTCATAGATTGCTCATGGTTCACTTATTGGACGAGGAGGATGCACTTGATCTATCATGCCCAGCCGACCCCAGATCTACACCATACACTTGACAAATGATCTAGGACTTGCATGATGATGTGGCATCACCTACACCATCATCCTAGCCCTTAGCATGTGATCTACAAACATCTCTGATTTGCTTAGAGACCCATGAGGACACTTGTGTGCCCCCACATGTCATTTTGAGCACCACAGGTTATTATAAAGGGCCAACCCCTTGCCCACTACTTTTGAGGGTCCTATTCTTCATTGTGGCACCCACGGTCCTCATTATGCCTCTTAGAGGGCCCTACAATATTCATAGATTATTATTTGACCTCTTGAGAGGCTTTTTCATTTATGAGCTAGTTTGGTGGTCTTGTCACCAAAAGTTGTATTATTAAAACATTATTTTATTTTTGGGGCTTATGTAGGCCAAGGAGGCTAATTCAAACTCCTAAATTGTGTATAAATACAAGTGAGATGAGTTCATTTCTCATCATCGCTTTGGCTTGGATTTCTTATCTCTTTTGAGATTTTCGCACTTTTTCAAGAGGATGAATTGGAGCTTTATGGATGAGTTTTGATGTGTGGATAATGGTCTATCTTCTCTTGGAGCGTCTTTATTGTCAATTGTGAATGGTTGGATATACTCTATTACATGTAAGTATGTGCTTTTTGATGTTATTCTTGTTTACTTTTGTCATATATGTTGGATTGAGATTTTCATTGTTTTAGGGCTAATTGCATGCATTTATTGCTTAAATTGTGGAATTTGTCTCTATTATAGTATCTCTCAATGTATGGGCCATGTAATAGGGGCAAAATCTCTTAGGGTAATTCTATTAATGAATTCGACCTTGACAAGCCATTCCTCTTACACATCGAAGTATAAAAGTTGTAAGGTTGCTTCTTGACCTAGAAGGCAAACAAAGTGATATTGAGGCATTCGTGACTGGGAGCCAAGAAATCCTACTCATACTCAACATAGATTTCATTCTCCCAAAGATTAAGGCACTGATCTACCAAGGCTGGTAACTAAAACTCATATTCTCTCACATCCTTTTAGGACTAGCCACATTAGGGTACCTAGGGTATCAATTTCCTGATAAACTAGCCATTAAAAGAATTCAATCTCCTAGGGTCTCTTGCGCTGGCCTTTCTTTTAGCTCTCCTCCAATTTTGAAGACATTTCGACAATGTAGTTGGGAGAAAAGTGAAGCCCTGGCTCTGGGATCAAAACTTGCCCTGCCATCCCCAAGGCTAGTACCTCATAGGGTCAAAACATCTTTGAGTGAAAATACTTTCTTTGATCCTTTCCCCACCTTGTCTAGGGTAAGAATATCATTGGTTGCTACATACTTTCCTCATACCCTAGACCCGGTCCACTTTCTCCCGTGTGGCCACGCTCCTTTAAAAGATCATTCTTCAAGGACCATCCGGGATACCAATTCTAACAAGGATTTTAGGGATTGGGAAACTCCTTCACAAGTCTTATCCCATAAACCTAACCATCAAAATCCTCTCTTCCTTTCCCTAGAATACATAATACCTTGCTTAGAAAGCAAGCAAGCTCCATCCTTCAAAATTTTCTAGGAAAGGGGTTGTTTGGGTCACTCATATCCATTGATTTGTCATTCATTAGTGACTCCATACATATCGGGTCTCCTCCCATTGGTGAAAGTCTGTAAATAGAAGGGAGCCTTAATTGAGGTCACACTGAGCTAACTCTACATTTCTTGCCCTTGGCCTGGCATTTGCCCTTTAGGGATCTCCCTTTAGGGCCCCGGCTAGTTTGAGCGATAACGTGAACAATGGACCAGAAAAGTTGCTCTAAACCCAATGGAAGGACTCTTCCAAATCGCTGGAAATGAATGAATGACTACTTCACAGAAATTTAGAAGGGATATTTACTCTTGAAAGAGGAACTGAAACTGCCTTAAGAACCTCTAGAATATGTCTAAGATATAAATGTGAATGTTGTTTCTTGCTCTGAAAACACCCACTATGGCTCGTAGATGCCTGCCCTAAAACTCACCAAGAATCTATTTTTTCATCCAAACCCTGCAAGTAAATCCAACTGCCACCTCTAGTTGCTCAAACCCTATTTTCAAATTGCATGTAGTATATAATGATCCCCTCTTCCACTGCCACACCCTTTTCATTCAATGAATCTCTCAACACCCAACCATTATGCCATCCTTATGTTTGAGATATAATCACTTAAATTTGAGGGAAAATATAAGTGGGTGAGCACTTATGTGTTTAAACCCTCTTCCAACACTTGAAATGAATACTAGTCATAGGGATGCATAAAGACTTATCATGCTTTATACTTAAGTGACCATAACACATTACAATGCATTTTAAGTGTAAAACATTGACCTAACGTCTCAAAGTGAAGCATAACTCCTCGAAGATATGTAAGATGCCTAGGTGTGAAGCATTCTATAAACTTTGCTCACGATCCATTCCAATTTCTCTCTGCATGTGGCCGAAGACAAAACCTGTCCCCATTGAAATTTTCGTAGGAACAGGGTCAAGGCTTCTGACATGACTTTAAAACATCATGATATATGAAAATTTCTCCAGGGGCTCCACTAGATCAAGAAATGATTATATCATCATGATAGGTCATTGGATGGTTTGTTAAATTTCCATGAAACTCTGCAACTACTTAGATGAATAACTGAAAACTAGGCAACTGAAATTGAAACCAAATTTACTTTCACAAAGATACTGAGTTTCTTAACAATTTATAAGCAACAAAATAAAACACCAAAGATACAAACACATCACACAAATTGACATGCTTGTCACCCAAGAAACCCAAAAGGGAAAACACGTGTTCTTTGTTGTGGTATTTTATTGATTGTTCTTGAGCAATTGGATCTATTACAAAGCAATTTGTCTATGAGAAAGCGTTTTGCTTCTTCTCACTAATCTTAGCTGATACAATTGATCTCGGCCCGCCTTGATCATTGCTCGATCTTGGCCCTTTAGCTCACAACTGTTTCCCTGTTGAGTACCGTGACTTGCCTTTGCAATTCCTTATCCTTGCTCCTTGATCTTTTCACACGAGAAGCCTCCTAAATCCTTACACAAATCCTCCTATTCCCGAGCATAAGCTTGGCTCCTATTTTGTAGCGCAAATCTTCCTATTCTCTTGCGCACTTGTGGTCTCCTATTTCTCAGGACACAAGCTTCCTCAAATTTGCACACACAATCTCCTAAATCCTTGCGCACTTGTGATCTCCTATTTCTTAGGACATAAGCTCTCAATTCTGCACTATCCACTATCAAAGAAGATCTCAAAAACTCATGAACAAACTTGTGAATTCATGTACCTTTGTCCTCCTCTATATAGACCCAATTCGAGTATGCAAGTGGCCTAGCTCAATTTAGAAACTTGAGTTCTGATTAGCGAGTTAACTGAGAGTGATAATCTTTCTCTCTCCAATCAACACTTGAAGTCTTCACTCGTTCTCCCTTCAATTAAGATTGAAGACTAAATTGTTCTAATTGAACTTGTAATTGCCACCTCGTTCTGTAGTCAAACTAATGAAGACTCCACTTAATTGAAGCTCCAACTCTATGCATGCTATCTTGGGGATCATTCTAGTAAACTGGAAATAAACTCATCTTAACTATAGGCTATCTCATGAGCTCGCACTCATACTGAGAGGAAGACAAATTTAGGTCTTCATTGGCTAAGGCACAAGGTAGAATACCTTTACTCACTACATTTTCAACACTCTCTCTTAGCAAGGAAGGTACTTCTGGAATAATCTCCTCCACCTAGATTTGTCTCCACCACTACATTATCTGTTGTTGCAGCTGCTCCCTTTGAACTAGAAGACTTCCTTGCTTCCTGCTGTGGAATTTGATCTGAAGACCTGTTCCTTCCAAGCATCTTCCTAGGCTCTGAGTCTATCACCTCAGTCATAAGTGCCATGTACCCCATATATCTCTGTGGTTGCTTACTATGTTTGAATGTGGTATAGGGAGATCCAACTCTCTCCTGATCCTCCCTAAACAATTCGCCTTTCCACCTAGCTTGAACTCTTCTTGTATTGGGAGTCACTGATTGAGTTGCTGATTCCACCACTCGTCCTAGTCTCTCGTCCTCATCATCCTACTAGTAAGCCCACTTGCCACCTGGCCGAGACTTAATCTGTGATATTGGCTGAGGCTCCTTCTTAGGAACGAGTAGCTCCATCTCAAGTACTCTAACCTGCTCTCGCTCTAAGGACTCCCTTAGAGCTCTTTTCTCCTCAAACGTCACGTCTCTACTTTGCACACTTAATGTGCTTGTCTCGACCTTGTAGCAGGTACAAATTCTTCATCCTCACACCTATTTGCTTCACACATCTAAAAGTTAAGTGCTTGACGTAAGCCTTACCTCTATTGAAGATGACATCATAACCCTTGTCCTCTAGGGTAGCCACTAAGACATGTTTCTTCTTCAAGCCTGGAACATAGAGGACATCTATGAGATGGAGAGAGCTACCTGACTCCCTTTCAAAACTGACAGTACCAACTCCCCTAGTTGCGTACTTGCCATCATCTCCTAGTTCAATGTGAAATTGCATGTCCTTCTCTTTCAACTAGCTGAAATTTTCCTTGTTTCCAGTCATATGGAAGGACGCTCTTGAATTTATATACCATACAATGCTGCCTGCTAAACTTGCCATGCAAGCTATTAATGAGAAATATTTCTTAAACTGAGAGAAAACACATCTACCTCAGTTGATGCAACCACATGATTCTTATTGGACTCCTCCTTCTGATTAGGACACATAGTCGCATAGTGCCCAAACTCATGGCAATGGAAGCATTTGATTTTGCTCAAATCCTTCTTCTTCTTGCCCTTCTGATTGGTCTCAATCTCTCCTTGGCCTTTCTTGCTCTTAGATTTGTTACCTTTGTCTGCCAGGGAAAAGTTCTCCTTGTCCTCTGTCTGAGCTGATCTCCTAGCTCTTGTCCATCTTTGGATATTAAAATTGGCAACTAGGGCCAAATTCCACCTCGGGACAACTCATTTGATGGAGATGATGATTGCATATGATTCTTTTTTCAAAGGTCCAAGATTGATATAAAGATCATTGCATTCGGACAAGCAAAAGTGCGATTTTGAATTTATGCCCACATGTGCAAATTGTTTAGGTCAACTTCATCATTATATAGGCTCAAGAAGCTCAATGGATGTGTCTCTTCACCCACAATGAATTGTATAAATACAAGAGACCTCACACCTCATTTGGCACATTCGTCACACACACATTTCTCTCTCTCTCCATCAGATTGGTTTGTACAACTTGGGCAGCCTCTCTCTCTCTCACACTCGTGTGGCTAGGAGGACAGATTTTCTGGGCATAAATTATAGGCCGAATTTCAGACTTAAGGGGGAGGTTTGACCAACGTTGACCAAGGCATTTTTTATTGAGTTTGACTTCGATTTTTGGGTCAAAGATTTGACTTTTCTAGTTTGCATTGCTGGGCACACAAATCGAGGATTTCTAGGCTGGTTGACCTGCATTGACTTAAGGGTTGATTGTTGTTTGACCACAAAAAATTACAACAATCTTCTCTCTTTTGACTGAGTTTGACCGATTTGTTTTGCGCTGAAACTGACCTCCCGATCAAAGCCGAGTTTGACCAAGGAAGGTCGAGTTGCTTCAAAGAAGAATTGTTGTTTTGACCAGCGTTGACTTCTGGTTAGAGCTGAAGTTTGACTGCAGTTGACTACAGAAATTTGTTGAGATTGCAACAAGATGATGGAGCTTAGTGAAAAGAGTCGCCTTCACTAAGTGGGCCCGCAGGCAAATTATGGCGCAAAGTCTATTTTTAGACATATGGATCATGTCTATGAGTTGCAGGATGCTGTTTATGGATGATAGGTCAAGTTGGCAAAAATAGATGGACTTCTATTTTTAGACAACAATGGTGACACTGTCAAGTTTAATTATAGAGCAGTCAAATATTATTAGCTTATAATAATATTTAGAGTCTAGACTATAAACTTTATCTTATTCTCTTGAAGCGCTTCAGTTTGAGCTACAGATGTGGCACATGTAGCTGTCAGAAGGAAATACGCTTTCTTTGTGGGTCAGTTGAGTTGTTGCATGCATGACTTCAGTTAGAACTCAATCAGTTGAGTTTGGTGGAGTTGATTGTGGTGTTGTGTTCAGTTTGACTTGGTTAAACTAGTTGTAATTAGTCTAACTACAAATGGACTAATGATGAGTTTTTAAACTAATTATTGACTCATAATGCAACTAAAGAATACATCAGTTAACTCAGTTGCATGTCAGTGCATGTTTAGTTCAGTAGGGACAGGTGTTAGAGGATCAGATTGCTATCAGTTGTGACTATAGTTGTGCATGAGGATTTGCACAATCAATGGGATTGAGTTATGCCAATGAGAATTGGCTAAGACCAAGTGATTATACCCTATGCTCACGTGATTCCCAGTGTGAGTGATTCTTTTGAGGTAAATACGAGTTTGGTTCAACCATTCTCATCCATTCTTGAGCAGGTATTGAGCAATGGAGGTAGGCAAGCAGTGGAATAGATTTGGAGATAAGATCTGAGTTGTATTGTGTGTAACAGGTGGAGATAGTGTTGGATACTTATGAGAAGTATTGACTATTGTAATGTTACATGTTCTCAATCATTAATATACAGATAGTGTGGGGTTTTCAGCTATAAGCTTTCCCGTAATGTTACATGTTCTCAATCATTAATATACAGATAGTGTGGGGTTTTCAGCTGTAAGCTTTCCCCGGGTTACATTCTGTGTTAATGTGTGCATGCTCTTGATGTTTTATTGTTATTGATGTGACTATATTGATGATCAACGTAGAGGAGCTTATGTATTGTGTATGTATTCCACAATAGTACACGATCAGGATAATCTCCATTGAATATGTGTTTATTATTCAAAATTTCTACATGGTATCGGAACGGTTGATCATCAGATCTACTATTCAGGAAGTGTTTACATCTTATTTCTTCTGGCAGAGTCTATAATTGGGCCAGGTAGCCTCTGGATTCATCCTTCCTTTGGAAGGTGAGATATCTGGTGAATGCCCATACAGTCGATCTCTGTACGAGAAGTATTTTGTTCTCATGAATTCTAGATCGGAAGCAGTTGAGTTGGAGCTAGGGGAATTCAAATTTGAAGCAGTGTTTTCTTGGTGTCAAAACTAAGATTTCTTTCAAAGGATTGTGATTGGAGTATTCCCTTGAGGGTAGTACGAACTATATCGCATGGAAGGACATGATGGAGGCAGTATTGGATAATAACAGGCTGAAGGAGTTCATAGAGACGGATGTCCCAAAGCCTATTGATGCTACTCAAGCTGATGCTTGGCAAAAGAAGACCGTAAAATGTCGAAGGATTCTATTGGAGGGCGTGAAGGATCACATTGTGTCCAGCCTCCATGGAAAGGCTACTCCATATTTGATGTGGAAATCGTTAACATAATTATTACAAAGCAAGAGCAATCAGAGGAAGCTGGCGCTCAAAGATAAACTCAGAAACATCAAATGCGAGAAGGGTGACAGTATGCCCAAGTATCTCACGAAGTTCACTCAGTGTCGAGATGAGCTGGGAAGTGTGGGGGTTACTGTCGATGATGAGGACTTGGTGAGCTTGGCTCTCCTTGGTCTTCCGAAGAGTTGGCATTCCTATCAGGACTCTGTCAATGGTCGAGAGAAATTGCCAGGATGGGAAAGACTGTGGTCAAATATTGTACAGGAGGAGATCAGGCGGAGTACCAGGGACAGATCTTCATCAAAGGGAGCTGATGAAGAAAATTGTGCTTTGGCTGCTAAAGAAAAGAAAGGGAAGAGCAAGAAAGCTTCTCAGTCTGGTGCGAAAGGCAAGAAGCAGGGCATGTCCAAGGTGAAGTGTTTTCACTATCACCAGCATGGACACTATGCCACTAATTGTCCGCAGAAGAAGAAGAACAAGCAAGCTGTTGGATCTGTAGCAGGAGAGGCTCTAGCCTCATAGTTTTAGCTTGATTTTTCATTGATCACATGCTTGGTTTCAAGTGTGATGGGATTGGTGTGGTTCTTGGACAGTGGTGCGTCTTTTCACCTAACGGGAGATAGAGATTTGTTTTCTGATCTGGAGGACAAAGATCTTGGAGTGCACGTCGAGATGGGGGATGATGGTAGATACAGTGCGACCGGTATCGGTACCATTTCCTTTGAGAGGGAGTCTACTAAACCCTTTGTATTGAAGGAAGTCATGCATGTTCCAAGATTGAAGAAGAATCTTATCTCTGTGGCGATGTTAGAAGGCAAGGGGTATGATGTTGCTTTCAGTAAGGGAAAAGCTTTTCTGTGCAGCAAGACAACTAGTGAGACCCGGAAGACAGGGGTTCGAGTAAGGAACCTTTATCAGTTGCATGTAGATGGATGCGCAGGAATGGAAAGCAAGGCAGAAGGATTGGTGAACCGGGATGATGGCGAGTTGTGGCACAGGAGATTGGGTCACCTTCACCATGGAGCCTTGAAGATACTGCAGCATATCACTACAGGGCTTCCTAAAGGCACACTTGCGCAGTCAGATCAGTGCAAGGGGTGTACTTTGGGGAAGTTTGTGAAAGCCACCTTTCACGAGAAGGATAGTCGCGCCACGACGATCCTTGAGAGAATTCACACAGACGTGTGTGGACCTTTCTCAGTTGCTTCGATAGCAAAACATAGGTATTATGTGATTTTTGTTGATGATTTCTCTCGTAAGTACTGGATATTCTTCATGCAAAAGAAGAGCGAGACGTATTCAAAGTTCTGTGAATTCAAAGCACTGGTCAAGAAGGAGTCGGGGAAGAAGGTGAAGGCTCTTAGAAGCGACAAAGGTGGTGAATACATCTCGGACAAGTTCAAGGATTTCTGCAAGGTTGAAGGGATTCGAAGAGAGCTCATAGCTCCCCATAACCCACAGCAGAATGGGGTAGCTGAGCGGAAGAACAGAACGATCGTGGGTGTTGCACAGGCGATGTTGCATGATCAGAGCCTCCCCTTCACTTGTCGGCGGAAGCATGCAATACAGCAGTTTATATGTAGAACCATTGTCCTCATAAGATACTTGTCATGAGTACACCCAAGGAGGATTATTCTGGTAAGAAGCCTGATCCTTCTCATTTGAGGATTTTTGGTGCTAACGTTTACATGCATGTGACGAAGGATGCCAGGAAGAAGTTGGAGCCAACCGTAGAGGTTGGGATATTTGTGGGGTACACCGATACGCCCCACAACTATCGTGTGTATTTTCTAGACAGTGGTAAAAATGTTGTGTGACGGGATATAAAATTTTAGGAGGAGAAAGCCATGAAGTGTTCGCTTGAGAGGGAGATACACTTGCATGCAGATGAGGAGATATTAGTTCCTAAGGATGAGCTTTAGGACGTGGATCAGCCACAGGACGAGGTTCATGGAGTGGAAGATACCACTCAAGCAGTGTCAACCATCAGAGGGTGAAAGCGCTTGAAAGAAGCTGAGTGACTGGCTCAAGATGCAGAGAAAGTTGTAGGACCACCTACAGCCCAACATAGACAGAGACAGTCACGTGATCGGTACACTGGATACATGGCTCTTATGAGCAAGTGTGTTGTGACTAAGCCATCCTCCTTCGAGGAAGCTGTGGAGGATCCTGCATGGGTAGATGCCATGGTGGAAGAGTACGATTCTATTGTCAGAAACAGTGCATGGGAGATTGTTCCTAGATCGGAAGGGAAATCAGTGGTGGGTTCGAGATGGATCTACAAAGTTAATCAGGCAACTGACGGGAGGGTGGAGAAGTACAAGGCAAGATTTGTTGCCCGAGAATTTTCACAAATAGAGGGGATCAATTATGAGGAGACCTTTGCACCTGTCGCAAGGTATTCTTCCATACAGACGATTCTTGCTCTCTCAGTGCAGATGGGATGGCACATTCATCAGATGGATGTGAAGACTGCGTTCCTCAACGGAGTCATTGAGGAGGAGGTGTACATTGAGTAGCCCAAAGTCTTTAAGGTCTTCAGTAACGAGTCGCATGTGTGCAGGCTCAAGAGAGTGATGTATGGGTTGAAGCAAGCACCACGTGCTTGGTACACACAAATAGACAGCTATTTCACCAGACATGGATTCTCCAAGAGCGAGGTGGATCCTAACCTATACCAGATTTTGGTGGAGGGTAAGTTGCTTATCATTGTACTATATGTAGATGATTTGATTCTAACGGGTGATGAGCTGTTGATACTTTCATGCAAGGATGATCTTGCTAAGGAGTTTGAGATGAAGGACTTGGGCCTCCTTCACTCTTTCCTAGGATTGGAAATATGGCAGCGCAATGGTGGACTATTTGTTTCTCAGGGTAAGTATGCTCGGGAGATACTGGAGAAGTTCAACATGCATGGCTGCAAGCCTGTTGATACTCCTCTTCCTAGAGGTCGGAGGAAGGAGGATGCCACTTCGAGAGAAGAAGTGGATGCCACTGTTTATCGACAGTTGGTGGGGTCGCTGATGTATTTGGTCAATACATGACCCGATATATGCTATGCAGTTAACCAGCTTTCACAAGCTATGGTTAAGTCTACCAAGCTCTTCTGGAAGGCGGGCAAGCATGTATTGTGTTATTGGAGAGGCACATCGGGATATGGAGATTGGTACAGACAGGAGGATGAGGTGAAGCTATGTGGCTTCACAGATGCAGATTGGGCAGGGAGCTCAATGGACGACATCAGGTACCATCATATCAGAGATTGTGTGGAGTGGAGGATCATGTTACTTTCATACATTCCAACGGAGGATCAGGATGCTGATATTCTGACGAAGGCTCTCACCAGGAGAAAATTCGAATACCACCGAGGCAAGATAGGGGTTGGTTTTAATCCATATCTTGTCGAGAGGGAGTTTTGAGATTGCAACAAGATGATGGAGCTTAGTGAAAAGAGCCGCCTTCACTAAGTGGGCCCACAGGCAAATTATGGCACAAAGTCTATTTTTAGACTATGTCTATTTTTAGATATATGGATCATGTCTATGAGTTGCAGGATATTGTTTATGGATGATTGGTCAAGTTGGCAAAAATAGTTGGACTTCTATTTTTAGACAACAGCGGTGACACTGACAAGTCTAATTATAGAGCAGTCAAATATTATTAACTTATTATAATATTTAGACTATAAACTTTATCTTATTCTCTTGGAGCACTTCAGTTTGAGCTACAGATGTGGCACATGCAGCTGTCAAAAGGAAATAAGTTTTATTTGTGGGTCAGTTGAGTTTTTGCATGCATGACTTCAGTTAGAACTTAATCAGTTGGAGTTGATTGTGGAGTTGATGGAGTTGTGTTCAGTTGACTTGGTTAAACTAGTTGTAATTAGTCTAACTGCAAATAGACTAATGATGAGTTGTTAAACTAATTATTAACTCATAATGCAACTAAAGAATACATCAGTTAACTCAGTTGCATGTTAGTGCGTGTTCAGTTTAGCAGGGACAAGTGTTAGAGGATCAGATTGCTATCAGTTGTGACTATAGTTGTGCATGAGGATTTGTACAATCAATGGGATTGAGTTATGCCAATGAGAATTGGCCAATACCAAGTGATTATAGCCTCTGCTCATGTCATTCCCAGTGTGAGTGATTATTTTGAGGTAAATACGAGTTTGGTTCAACCATTCTCATCAATTCTTGAGCAGGTATTGAGCGGATGGAGGCAGGCAAGCAGCTGGGAATAGATTTGGAGGATCAAGATCTGAGTTTTATT
This sequence comes from Pinus taeda, assembly GCA_000404065.3. Lineage (NCBI taxonomy): Eukaryota > Viridiplantae > Streptophyta > Pinopsida > Pinales > Pinaceae > Pinus > Pinus taeda. The sequence goes on from APFE031021649.1 coordinate 41,161, forward strand.
GTGTGTAACAGGTGGAGATAGTGGTGGAGATACTTGTGAGAAGTATTATGCTGTGTAATGTTACATGACTCAATCATTAATATACAGATAGTTGGGGTTTTTAGCGAGATGCTTTCCCCGGGATACATACTGTGTTAATGTGTGAATGCTCTTGATGTTTTATTGTTATTGATGCTGCTATATTGATGATCAACGTAGAGGAGCTTATGTATTGTGTATGTATTCCGCAATAGTACATGATCATGATAATCTCCATTGAATATGTGTTTGTTATTCAAAATTTCTACAATAGGTAATTTGACGACAATACATTTTATCACCTTTTTGATAGATTTTTGTTGCATCATGCAATCACTACAATACAGGGAATTGATCATTTGAAATATGATAACTGCTATAAGTGTGGCACAAATCCCCAGTATACATACCTGGATATAGACTTCTATATCGACCTCATATAGAAAGAATACAAGTACTCAAAACTGGTGAAGCTCTTAGCAAGGCATACCACCCTATATTCTATTCACTGGTTGAAGGGTAAGAAGAATTTATAAATAGTAATCTATCTTTAATCAAAGAAGCAAATACATGCATGGATATAGACTTCTATATCGGCCTCATATAAAAACAATACAAATACTCAAAAACTAGTGAAGCTCTTAGCAAGGCATACCACCCTATATTCTATTCACTGGGTGAAGGGTAAAAAGCATTTATAAACAATAATCTATCTTTAATCAAAGAAGCAATACTTTGACTGCAAAAACGTTTTGATTCTACACGAGTGACCAGAGTCCTCGAACTTGGGCACCCAAGATTGCAAACAGCTAAAGAACTGCATGAGACATTAGACAAATGGAAAAGGTAATGGACTGCATAGCTTCATTGAGAGGGTATATTGTCTTTTAAACGCTGAAATTGAACACTATATATTCCTTTGTCTAATATAACTTAAATGACCTTGTAATAATATTATGACTATAAATTGTTTCTCCCAACATCACATCTAGAGCTGACGAGGATGACCAGTGGGCACCTTATCTAAGGACTAGTGGATGAAAGGATAAATTCACAACTCTATCAATTTCATATAAATTATCATGATGTTGCTACCAACATTTGATGATAATTTGCAATATCAAGTGCCATTCTTCTCGAATTTATGCCTTACGGCGTTTCCTTTGCAACGTGTGGTGCAAATGCTAGTTTATTTTTAATTCAATAAAAACCACGGTGAGAGGTAGTTAGTTCTACAATTTTTGTCGTGATTATTAAAACAATCACAATCGTTAAAGTTGTTAGAGTAACTAATATAATATTTACTTTTTAATTTACTTAAACTATCCTAAATTACAATTAAGTAAATTAATGAAAAAAATATCACTATTTCATTTTAAAAAATTAACATATGAAAATAAAAAACATTAAACCATTATAGCGAAACACACTTAAGGAATTAAGGAAAAAACTCACTTTCTAACGATAATAACAAGAGTATTTATCTTAGTTGAACTTATTAGAATAAACTCATATTTTTCTTTCTCTCTAATATCATAAACTTTATATAAATTATTTATTCTTCTTTCAACCCGTCCCTTTCTTGGACACTTCCCCTCATTTCAAAGGTGACACCCATTATAAAGTGAAGAGATAGACCTAGTGTGTCTAACCTCATGGGATCCAAATTGGGAACTTGTACAACATGCCAAATAACTAACAACATCCCTTTAATAATGTCACCAACTCATTGAGTTATCCCTCAAAACTTCTTATGTCAATTCTTAACTTATAATATTCCAATTTATATATTCCAATCGCTTGCCATGGTAGACCAAATGACTAAGAAAATGCTTTTCTATGCTTATCTTGGTAAAAACACTGACAATTTTAAGCACAACGATGTTTTTACCCAAAAAAATAAGGGGGAGGTTGCGATGCTTTTATAACATTACTGTTATGAAACCAGCTCACAAAAAGATAGAAAAGATAGATGGACGCCTTAGAAATAAGCCTCTTCGAGGGGGCAACCTCCTTTATATTACACAAATGAACAATTATTGATGATACAAATGACAAGACCTCCTTTCTATATATAGGAGTCTAAGGGGTCATAATATAATTAGTGCCGACATAACAATAATAATGTAAGGGCACAATAATAAAAATAGTGGGCTTCTATGGGGCACAATAATGACAATATGGGGACTACTTGGGTACAACAATATAATAAGGGGGTTGTACTAATAATAATAAGGGGTTACACTAGTAGTACAAGGACCTAACATGCCCCTCTCTTTCAAAAAGTGTTGTCCTCAACGCTTGAGTAGTTCTTGATGCTTCTGTATAAAATTCTTGTCCTCCCATGTGGAATCTTCAGCGGTTAAGTTCTTCCACTTGATGAGATACTCTGAAATTGATCAATTTTGTAGCTCTCGGGTTTTTGCTTCTATGACTGCTCCATGTTCCAATATGATTTTTCCTTCCTCTTCAAGTTCTAGCAATATTGTTTGAATTGGGATATTCTGCAACTTTTGAATGAGTTGCCACACTTCTTTGTCCTTCTTCCATTCATTCCTTGCTTCATTTATCTAATCTGGTTGGATAATAGAAATAGCACAAAACAATGCTTCCACATCCTCATCCTTTCTTGAGAGTGCATCTGAAAAAAAAAAAATCTTCCCTTTTCTGTAAATGATGTCAAAGTCAATACCCAACATATTGTGACCCATTTTTTATGTTCTTCTAAAGAAATATTTGTTCTAAAAAGTATTTAAGACTATCATGATCCATTTTTACCTTAAGTGTCTTCCCATTGGTAGGCGTCAAGCGTCGCCAATCCATTTCTTAAGTGCATGTAGTATTGCCAACATTTCCTTCTCATAAATAGCTTGCTTGAGATGTAGCTGTAAAAATACCCAATCACCTACATCAAAACTTTTTTCACTGCGATGTTGATCTACTTGTTGTTTCATTCGATTTTTCACCAAAGTGGTGTTATCCTTTAAAAGTTGGAGAACTTGTTGTTGATGCTCGATGTGATCTTTCACTACTTGAAATTGGCATGTCCTTCTATCTTGAGAGTTTGAGGAGTGGTAATTTCTTCTAATGCTTTACAATATATGGTCAGATTCATTTCTCAATGCTCGATGTGATCTTTTACTTCTTGAACATTTTTCTATTTGCTATGTCCTTCTATCTTGATAGTTTGAGGAGTGGTAATTCCAGCCAATGCATTGCAAGATATGGTTGGATTCATTTCTTTTTCTCGATGTGATCTTTCACTTCTTGAACCTTTTTCTTCTTGATATGTTCTTCTATTTTGAGACTTTGAGGAGTGGTAATTCTTGCCAATTCTTTACAAGATATGGTCAGATTCATTTCTTCTTTCTCTAGGGTTTGGTCCTGGCTTATATCCTATTCTTTTGATGTTTCTTGATCCTTTTCTTCCTCCTCTTCATACTCTATGTAAAATAATTTATTCTCAATACACTTATGACCTTTAGTGCATTTGCTATCACAATTGTAACAAAGGCCTTTTTCTCTTTTTTCTTCCAATTGTTGTGGTGTAAACCTTGTAGGTTGTGGAAGGCTAGGAGAAGAAACACTTCCATAATTATAGTCGTGAGTGGTGGGATTCCTTGTTTCCATAATTTCGATTTCAATTTTTCTTGCCCACCTGAATGCCTTCTCCAATGAATCAGATTCCCAAAGACGAACCTCATGTTGAATGTTATCCTTTAAAGTACCTATGAAGACTGAATTTAACCATAGCCATAGCCATAACTTCAATCATTTGCTTCTTTGGAATATCATTTAACCTTATATTCAATTTTGAAAGTCTTCAATGTGCTCTGCCATTGAACACTTTTGTTTGAGATTTATCAATTGGCTAAAGAAGATGTTTCTCTTTGTATCCTCATAATGTGCTATCATTTCCTCTGTGAAAATTGACCACGTAACAAGTGGTTTATGAGAACAAAGCCCTTTATAACATAAAAATTGATCCAGCTCTAAATATGAAGATGAAATATGTACCTTTTGTAACAGTTGCACCTCATGTAAATCAAAATATTGCTCCATCGTAGTATCCAATTTACCAGATCCTTGCCATCAAACTTCCTCATATCGCCTTTTCTTGATTTTAGGAGCTCGATCTTGAAACGACTATAACTCTGTAATTTTAGCTCTTCTAGTCCTAAAATTGCAACCTTTAGTAACCCTTTGTGTCCTCTTTCCAATGCCACCAATCTGATCAAAATTGGATTATCCAAGAAAGAATTATCACAATCTCCCACGATGACCTGATTACATACCTTTTCAGAAGAGTGAACTTGTATGAAGATCCACGTGTCAATATTTTGACCCTCAGATCTAAAAAACATACACATAAAACTACAGTCTGTTCTCTTTCTGTAACTTCTTATGAAATTTCAATCTGATGCTCATAAGAGATAGTTATGATGATTTTCCCCAGGTCACTTGTTTGGAATGTAATTCGAGAGTCTGCAAAAATTCCAACTTCCTCATATCATATCTCCGCAAATATAACGAGACAAGCTCTGAAATTCAGACCCGAGTGTCACCACAATTTTGGATCAAATGGGTTTTAATTTTAGAATCTGAACCTTCGTAGAAAAACTATTATGGCAAAAATTCCACGATGATCTGTTTGAGATGCAATTATGGATCTTTCAGAAACCCTAACTTCCTAAGATCATATCTCTGAAACTATAGCGAGACAAAATCTGAAATTCGAACCCGAGTTTCAGACCAATTTCTTCTCAAATGGGTTTTATTTGTAGCTTCTGAAACTTCGCAGTGAAAAAGTTATAGTGCAAATGCCATGATGACATGCTTGGAGCAGCAAAACCCTAGAATCCAAAGCTCTGATACCAAATGTTATGAAACCATCTCACAAAAAGATAGAAAAAATAGATCAACACCTTATAAATAAGCCTCTTCGAGGGACAACCTCCTTTACATTACACAAATGAACAATTCTTAGATGATACAAATGACAAGACCTCCTTTCTATATATAGGAGTCTAAGGGGTCGTAATATAATCAGAACTGACATAACAATAATAATGTAAGGGCACAATAATAACAATAGTGGGCTTCTATGGGACACAATAATAACAATATGGGGACTACATGGGTACAACAATATGATAAGGGGGTTGTACTAATAACAATAAGGGGTTACACTAGTAGTATAGGGGCCTAACAATTGCTTTATAATTTCTTTGTTTTGAACAAGCTAGCAACATAAGCCATAATATTTTTTTTCATGCAAGCCACTTGATCTTACTAGTGTAAGTTCCCTCAATCTATGAACAACATGTTGATTTCTAGTTGCATCAGATGTGCTCTAGGCCTCAAAATTTGCAGGGAGGCTTGGACACATGTATTGCACAATACCTAGAAACCGTTTTGGGAAATTCCACCCAGACAATTTTATTAAAAAAAGAATAATTATTTTAATGGGTGTCTAAGTCTAAACTTAGGAAATTAAAATAATTAAAGGGTAGTGATCTAACTGTGGGTGAAACTTCTAGAAGAAGACAAGGATCAAGCCAAATTCATCTAAGCCATTGATTAGGATATAATCTGGGCCGTTGGTTCTCAACATAAAGTTTATAAGAGGAGGCTTGATGGGCATTTGGAAGACACATCGAGTAGAGATCAGAAGATCAAATTTATGAAGAAGAGTAGCTATTGGGGAGAAATTCAAAGTGATCTTTTGCAGTGAGGGGCAAGGATAGTTCTGTTTGGATATTTTTACTGATTTGGGAACACTCAATAAAGAAGGCGGAGAGAGATCCGGGAGACACAACTCTATGGCTAAGCTAGCCAGCATATGTTGACGCAGAGCCTTGAGGAAGTCTAAAAAATTGATGAGGGAATCAATATCAAAAGTCGGAAACTGAGGTGTGAGACTGAGAGGTGAAAAGCGAAGTTCCTAGGCAACAAATCGATCAAAAAAAGGGGTGATGCAGTCCCTAGAGGCTGTGACGTTGGGTTGACACGGTGACTACGCAGAGGCAGCCAAGGGCAGTCCATTAAGTGGCTAGATCAGCCAGGATCTCCAGTGATAGTGTGATGTAATCTCACTTATCTCTCTGTCAGTGACATTCTCTGTACTGGATAGCCAGCAAGGCATCCAAAAGATTGTATTCAAAATTACTACTGCATAATAATAAAACTTAGCTGCTGCACCGGTTTTCCCACATTGGGTTTTTCCTGGGACATTTGTCCAAAAATAATTGTGTAATGTGTTGTGTATTTCTTTCTTGCCCACTTACTTATTTCTGCATATAATTTTAATTGGTGAATGTTACAGTGTATTAGTTTCGATATTTGTTGTAGGAAGCAATAAATATTTTTGTTCAATAATTAACAACTAAAAGAAACATAATGAGTTGCTGCAATATAAATTTGGTCTTCCAAGTTTTCACACAACTCAGAGGTCAAAACATTCCTACAAAATCGCCCAATAGTTATGTAATGATTATCATCAACACAATTGAAGTGGCACAATGTCGAGTGTGAATGAGATCTACAATGCTCTTTCTTAAAATGTTTCTAATGTTGTCTCCTCGTGGGATGATCAAGTGGTTGGCACAATGAGATGTTATCCCCTCCACCCGGTTTCAAATCCCATAGGGAGAATCTTTGGCTCATTCTTATGAGGCTCAAGGAGTAGGAGTAGGTTCCCCCACCCTCGTGGAACCAATTTTTGTTTTGTTTTGTTTTGTTTTTTTTTTTTTTCATGTCCTAAATTATGTTCTTGATTGGAAGCATGAAGAACAAAGCCTAAAGGTGCAAGAAAACTTTGAAGCCTTTAAGTTTTGTCTACTCGTATTTTCAAAAACTTTGCAAGCATCGTTGCAAGATTAAAGCCTCAATGCACAAGATAGCTTTGAACATTGGAAACACAACAAGATAACAATGATGGATGATGAAGCATCGATTAATGTTATGCATTGCATTCACTATGGTGGTTCCCAAGGTATAGTGAGAATTAACACTTGGACGATGATGCAAGATTGACAACCAACTACAAACCACTATTGGTCTAATGAACATAGGCCCGGTGATAGTGATCCTCCTAGAAGGCCACATGTTTTGAAATCATAGGTTGTATATGTGCATCTTTATAAACTAAGTAGTTAACTCAATAAATGGAGGGGGTCCATTACCCCACAAATAAGGGGTTTCATATGCCAATTTAACATAATAGACTAATCTTATAGCAAACACACCCCATTTTTACCCAAAAAATGGGGTTGAAACTACCAAAATTTCAGAAACTAGCTTGAATTTCACATTATCAAAGTTCGATGCGTTGAAAAACTCTACCACTGAAGGTTTCATTCCATTTTAAACCAATGAAGATGCTTCTAAAATTGATCATATTTCATAATTGATTAGAAATTTGACTTATTGGGTCATTGCATTTCAACAAATAAGATAAGATTGTTATAAGTTTAACCCACTTCCAATTTAGCATCTAACAAAACTATAGCTTTAAAATTAAATCATCATCATCACTAAGAAGAAGACCAAATTGAGGTGGTTTCCTAAATGGTTGGGAAGTTGGTCTCACATTCTCCCCATTTGGGTTCAAATCCTCAACAAGACTTTTATCCATTTTGATAAGGCTAGAAGAGTAAATACCCTCCATGAATGCAACCCCCCTTACGAATGTGTTCCCAAATGTCTTAACCCTTATTAAGTTATAGGTTTCTTGCTAGACACTATTTTGCAACATATTATCCCTAGCTTAGAAGTCATTCCCAAACGTCATAACCCTTATTAAGTTATAGGTTTCTTGCTAGACATTAATTTGCAACATATTGTCCCTAGCTTAGAAGTTATAGTAGCCACTTAGATTTAAATTTGAGTTTCACACAAGTAATCTCAATCACTTACTAATTTTAAAGTTAAACAAACGCCCCAAAAAAAACAAAAACAAAACAACTTTGAAAATGTTTACAAGTAATCTCAATCACTTACTAATTTAACTGTTAAAAAAGGGAAACAAAAAACTTTGAAAATGTTTTGTACCGGTGACTAAATTTGACTTATGAGGTGTGAATGAATTAATTCGAGTGAACTCAAGTTTAGTTCAAAAAAAAAAAAAAAAAAAACCATATTAAAACTAATCCCGCCAAAACACAACCTAAAAATAAAAAACCACATGTAATTAGATTCCCATACCAAATAACCCACCCCACTTTAGCCCTAACGTCCATTTCTCTTAAATAGCAAGATTGTTTGCCCGGTAAATGTTACTAATTTCACTTTCATATGTTTAAAACAAAGGTTGACAATCGTATCGATGTGGGGTGGGTGGTCAATTTTCACTTTAACTACCTGCAAAGGTAAGTAGTGTGCACTTGTGACACAACCATCACCATTTAATTTTTTCAGCATCAAACATCTTTCATTGTCAGTTAATTTGGCTTTGCCACGTAGGTTGAAACCCTAATTCAACCTGCTACGTGTCGAGCTAAAATCAAACAGAAAAGCCTGTCAGCCCCGTTCCCTCGTTAACCAATTGCCAACGATCCATATGAAAGGAGAACTCCAAGGGACAAAATATTGTGAGACCGAATCGCAGCCGTCAATAAAAGCGATCCCAACCCGAATCACACAGATTGCTGACGTGTCCGTACGCGATATAGGACAAATATCTCTTACTGACCCGGTTTTATGGACTGTTGCAGACTTCCCGCCTGTTGTAAATTTCATATTTTGTTCTTCCGGTAATTTACAGCTGGTCGCAGGTGAACAGGGACATTGCTGCTGAGAATACCGGCACAGACAGGTATAGGCGGTCTGCCTTTAAATTAATCCATAGCGACCTAAACCTCTCACCGTGCTTTCACTGTCTCTAGATATCCGAGTTTTGAGATTTGATTTTTCTTATCCCTCTCGCTCTTTTCTTTGACCCCCCTCCTGTTCTTGGTATATAGAGAGTTCTTTCACTCGGGCAGAGGCAGCGAGCAAAACTTTCAATACCAGTGTTACACGCCTCGGCTACTGTCTTCTCAGGTATGTAAATTTTGTTTTGTCCTTTGAACCATGTAGCAGCTCTGTTATTGTTCCATACTGTTGCCGTTTACTGCATATTCACCCATTTTATTTCTTCTGACTCCCTTTTTCCTTCGGAATTTATTTGTTCTTTCTATGAATTTGTAATTTTATTCTTCCTTAAAACGCTTCAAGTTGTCCTCCATTGTTGCTTTGTTTTCTGGTTTTGATATCTTTTTTATTCTTCTTGGAGAAAATTTAGCTATTTTCTGTAAAATTTTCTGGTCTTTATAATTTTAAGCTGCCTTCAAACTGTTTAAGTTGGAGTTGTCCTCCATTGACGTTTTGTTTTCTCGTTTTTAAATTTTTGTTTGTTTGTTTGTTTCTTTTATACCGCTTGGAGAAAATATAGTTATTTGCTGTTAAGTTTGTGCAAATATGCCGCATTAGTGTTTGTCGACGGTGTTGTTAATGGGCTTCGCCCTTAAAAGAGACTGATGCTTTCTGTAAACAGGGTCTCATCCCTGTTTTATTTACACTCTTAATGCATGGGATCAGTATCCCTATCCAGTGTTAGGGACTTCAGCTGCTGTTTGGTCACACCTTTGATTATCTCTTCCCTAATAATCTAAAAATATACACGAGCAAGCGAAGCTTGAATTAAAGCTTTCTGGTGCTTTGATGTTATGTTCCATATTAAGTCCGCCATATAGTTGTGGCCATATTAGGAATAAGTTGTGCACTTCTGTTTTAAGGTAGGATTTTTAGGGTTATAAGTCTCTTGTTTTAGATGAAATCTAGAATATGTATTTTTTGGGGTCATGTTGCTAAAATAATACAATGTTGCTCTTTTCTTGTTTCTTTTAGCAAGCCTTGAACGGATTTTTTTCGCTGCCTTGTGATCTGTCTTACTTTTGTGCATGCATTAGTCATAGCGTACGAACTTGACTACTTATAGTTGTTTTATAAGTAAGGGTTTTCCATTTCTCTTATAGTTTTCAGATATTTGATCCTTACTGTAGGTGCTTTTACCTACTGCAGTTGTATGCATGATTCTATTTAGCACTGTTGCATGTTAATGAAATACAGCGCTTCGATCAATGCACCTCTCGTTGTAAGAATACGTAGCGAGTATTTGATATTCTATCTGGGCATTGTTGATTTTGGTCTGTTCGTGCAGATCTTGTTCATATATTGTGAAGATGAAGGGTACAAAGGCCAAGGTTGAACAGAAGCAAGTGGCAGAGAAGTATGTATTTAAGAAAGTTTACACAACTTTTGTGTAGTTGTCTTTTCCCTTCTTTGGCAAATAAGTGCTTTATCATAGGTTTGCGTTGGAAGCCTCTATAAGGGAATGGTTTTGGTTCAGTCATTACAGTTTCTATGTTTTGTTTTGCATGATAAATGGCGGGCTATTGATTTCATCCTTTTTGTTATGTCTCGTAGGAAAGCTGCAAAGCGGAAGCCTGCGACCGAGGCCCAAGCTAAACGGCAAATGAAGAAGGACAAGAAAGCGAAGAAGGACCCAAACAAGCCAAAAAGGCCTCCCAGTGCTTTCTTTGTATTCTTGTATGTTCAACCCTATTCTTTTGACTTTTGTGGGCTGAATATTCTTTGTATTCTTGTATGCTCAACCCTATTCTTTTGACTTTTGTGGGCTGAATATTCTTTGTATTCTTGTATGTTCAACCCTATTCTTTTGACTATTGTGGGCTGAATATTACATATCAACTGTATGAGGCTTCATAGGACATACTCTGGATCTTATCTTACTATCTTACTGTTTATTCGTCTGCCTTTTGTCATTGAGCGTTAATTCCTTCCTTGACCTTGAGGAAATCGAACTCAAATTGTACTTTGTATCCTTAATTTCAAAGCCTTCTCTTTAGAGTGCATGCAGTGATGTGATTTTGTTCTTTTATTCCCTATTTTTTAGTTACGGTTCAGTGTTAGAAAACTCAATTGCACATTTTAATGCAGAGATGAGTTCCGAAAGGAATACAAGAAATCAAACCCTAACGCGAATTCAGTTTCCGCCGTGAGTATTATTTTATTCTTATTATGCATATACTTGTGGTATCTATTTGTAGTCTTTTGATGTTTGCTTTGCAAGAGATTAAGATGTGTGTTTTGAGATTTTTTTGTAGGTCGGGAAAGCAGGAGGAGAAAAATGGAGGGCAATGAGCGATGGGGTGAGTTGCTGCTTTTAAATTAAGTAGGTTAGATTTAAACAATTCGTCATGTGTATTTATTGGTATTTTGTTGTAACTGGGGTTCATGCCATCTACTAGGATAAGGCTCCATATGTGGCTAAGGCTGAAAAGAAGAAGGCTGAATATGAAAAGTCAATGTCTTCATATAATAAGCAAAAGGTAATATTAGCTCGGCCATTAATAGTTTAATGGGAAATGCAATGGGAAATGGTTGCATGTTTGGGTACATGCTTACCCCTAAGTTTGTTATCTATATAACAGAAGTTAACTTCGCCATTTAACTGCTGAAGATGAAATGATTATTGTTTTGATCCTTGGTTTCCCATTGTAAACTTGTGTCCTGTGAAATTGGATCATAGGATGCCAGCCCTGAAGAAGTAGCTGAAGAGTCTGACAAATCGAAGTCAGAAGTCAATGATGAAGAAGAGGATGAAAGTGGAGAGGTAACGTGTTTTACTCAGTTATAGAAGCATTTTAGACATATATACTAGTAGGAGGTAATGGTTATGTGTTGAAGGTTTATTGATGGCTGTTTGCTCTTTATGTTTCTTGTCATTTCAGGAGGATGATGAAGATGATGATGATGAGTGATAAAATGGTGTTGACTAACTCGCAACTCGCTAGACTAGGCATGTAATATTATAGGATGATCTTCTGATCAACTTAACTTCTGAATTAGATTGTTATTGCCTTTTTGACACTCCTAGTTTTGCACAATTTGGGAGTAGTCTGATCAATGTTTGGCAGATTAATTCTGTTATCTTTTTAGCAGGATTTTCGTTAATCATGTTATGAAACGTTTCATACCAAAGGATACATTTTGTAGGTCATCTGTTATGTTAATGGCAAAGGAACATTTGTATATTTTCTATCCCATCTATTTTTGTATTGGACATGTCATTTTTATTGAATGCCATACTCTTGCAGAATGACTCAATTTGTTAATTGTCTCCTGGATATGCAAGTTCATATCCCAATATTCTAGGAGAGAATTTCAATATGTTGAAGCTGAACCAAATGGTTTAACTGCAATTGTTTCAATTAACTATTTTTTCCTATTTATAGATAATTTGTTTAAAACATGCTGATAAATTTGCCATGCTCAAGCAAAACGTTCCTGGAATAATGAGAGAGCATGCTCTACAGCTCTATTATCTGGCATGCTCTGAAAATTAAGGGAATTTATTTTATTAATATCAAGAAAGATGTATAAATTTCTGACATCGAAATCCAAATAGCTTAAAAAAAAAAATACAAATCCTAGGACGTTAGAAATGGCCTCATGGCTCAAGGACAAAGTATAGTGGTTTTTCCAACAGAGCAAAAGCAGAAACAAAACAATACGAAGCACAAAACATTAATTTTAGTTCAGATGGTTTGCAACTACATGAAATTTATTTATTGTTTGGTTGTTTCTTCCACGGCAACATGGCGGGCCTTCTTGTTGGCAACGTAGTGACATTCAAAGTAGTATGCATTTTTCATATATGAAGTTATAACCATTGTTATTGTTATAAACTGGGGGTGAAATGGCTCCTCCGTCAAGAGTGTCTGATGAGTAGTGCTATATATAATATATATATATATTTTATTTGTTATTTGGTTTCAAGCCACATGGCGAAACCGTCTATCCTCGGGTGGCCCAAATGTAAACCCTATGCCGTACTGTTTTACTTTGTTTCAAGCTATAAGAGTAACCGTAGATTGCCTCTATGTTGGCCCAAATGTGAATCCTCTGTTTTACATTGTTTCAACCTATAAGAGTAACCGTCGATTCCCTTGTTGGCCCAAATGTGAATCCTCTGCCGCTCGTAATAATTATAGAACATTGGTGGCACAAATGTAAACACTCTGCCCTTTTGAATATAAAACTTATGCCCTTTAAATATAAGACAATTAATCTTGATGCAAGGCACGTCTATCCTCCGCTCCAGGCCAAATGTAAAGTCTCTACTCAGCAATTGCAAATGTAAGGTCTGTGCCTTTTATGTCTCTGCCCAGCAATGGCAAATGTAAAGCCTGTGCCTTTTATGTCTCTGCCCAACAATTGCAAATCTGACCCGAGAGTACCCAGACTTAAGGTGTGGAACAAGTTATGTTAGAATCTCTAGCGATGTATTTACATTGACTATCAAATTGAAAAAAATGGACTTATTGAAGGGCAGACGAGAGCAAAGGAAAGACAAATACACTAGAACTGAATTTGTGGGGAGGGTTGTTATTAAAATGATCCATGATTTATTATGCAATGTTTGATTTAATATACAATGTTTGGTCTAGTACAGAACATTGGGGAGGGTTGTTATTAAAATGATTCATGATTTATTATGCAATGTTTGGTCTAGTACAGAACATTGCATATATCAGGTTATTGATTATATTGCTATATGGAGTATGGGACATGTTTTGTTTTTTTTTTTGCTTTTTTATTTGGTTTTGTTTTTTGTTTTTGTTTTTGTTTTTTTATTTAGTCATTTATTTATTTATTTATTTTCTTGTGTTTTGGGACACTGTTCAATAGATAAACTTTACAGGTACAGAAATAGATACTTTCATTAGTTTACTATTTTACATATTAAATCTTTCTATATTGTTTTGACATTTTTTGGTTTAACAAGAGTTTTTTTTTGTTTTATCTTTTTAATTTTCATGTTCAAAATATAGTTTGCAGCATCAAGATTTTTCATGTTGAATTTGGAGGGCAATTGGATTTTCAAATTTTGAATAATTTTTGTTATTTTCAATCAACAACATATCATCCACATATAAAACTAGATAAATAACACGGTTGCCAATTAATTTAAAATACATACTGTGGTTTGCTTTGTTTCTGGTGAAAAGCAAACATTGTAATGAGTTCACACTTCTCCATGAACTCAAAAGGGAACAAACAAATCCAAATGAATATTGAATTAAGAGCTGACAACAAATAAAACCAAATTGAACATTGAATTAGGAGCAGATGAAGAATGTGATAGACAGCAAAAGAAAGACAAATGTGATAGAGAGCAAAAGAAAGACAAACATTGTAATGAGTTCACACTTCTCCATGAACTCAAAAGGGAACAAACAAATCCAAATGAATATTGAATTAAGAGCTGACAACAAATAAAACCAAATTGAACATTGAATTAGGAGCAGATGAAGAATGTGATAGAGAGCAAAAGAAAGACAAATGTGATAGAGAGCAAAAGAAAGACAAATATGCTAGAACTAAATTTGGGTGGAGGGTTGTTATTAAAAGGATCCATGACTTGTTAAAAGTATCTATAACTTACTAAAGAAAGAGATAAAAATAGATATATAACTATTGCTCAAAAAATCATTATAAAGATTTTCCCAGAAATTTGAACCCCACTTAGACTTCACTCCCATTTCCATACTCACATGAAGAAATGATGACAAAGATACACCCAAAAATTCCATAACATAGGTGAAATGCCACCTAGACTTCAGCTCCTATTTCCATTAAAATCCACATGAAGAAATGATGACAATAATAGACTCAAAAATTCCACAACATAGGTGAAACCCAACCAAGTTGTGAACTCCCATTTCCATTGAAACCCACATGAAATTTGCATGGAAACCCACGTGAAAAAATGATGAAAGGATAGTCCCAAAATTTCCAAAACATAGTTGAAACCCCACCTAGACTTTGGGAGGAACATGGTAGGTAATTATAACAAAGCTGGTTGAGGAGGATAATTTTAATAAGAGGTGGAAGTCTTTAGCTGCTATGGGAAGTGCATTAAGATAATGCTTTAATAAGATAATGGGACATGAGGATAAATAGTGGGGATAGTCAAGGAATGATGAAGGTGTAATTGTGACAACCCATGGGAACATGGAGAAATTATTTTCAAGAAAAGAAATTGAAACAAGGAATCTATTGAGTAGTAATGCAATTTGACTAGGGCTTGTGTGCCTATTCAACTATGTAAATTTTCCCCTTATGAGTTTGATGTTTATTAGCTCCTTGTGAGAGATAAGGTATTCCATGAATTCTTGGAAGGGGTCACAAACAACTCTTCCTTGTTTCTTCTCTTTTGGATTAATTGTGGTATTGATATTCTTGCCTATGTTGATCTCGTATCCATGTGGAAGGTCATATCCATTGAAGTTTGGATGTCGATATTTTTGTTATTGTTTGATATATCTTTTTCTTTTGTTTTATTTGTTATATGTCTCGATTTCTTGGTTGATTTGGTTTGGGTGACCCCTTTGTTCTCTTCTTTGGTTGAGCTTTCCTCTTTATCTCCTAAAATGGCTAGGATTTTTGCTTTTGATTTAGCTTTCTTGGAGGTGTGATCTATCTCTTCTTCATAAATACAATGTCATGATTTCAAGGGAAGGAAACAATTTGGGGTTATCCTCTTTAAGGACAACAATTTTGTTTATGGATGAATTTGGGTCAATTTGGGTCTCCAAGGTAGTTTCATCTTGGACATGGGATATCAATTCATATTTGTTAGAGTTTTTTGAAGGCTCTAAGATAACAATTTTCAAGTGGGGGAGGAGAGGGGGTGAGGACCCAAGTTCTAGGTCTCAAAAAGGGAAGGTTGTTATGGGGGAGTTCAATTGGGCGAGTCAGGACCAGGGACATATTTTGGGTAGTTCTTAGCTAAAACACTATATTCACAACACATGTTGCACTTAAATCAAAGCTATTCATAATCTACCAACTACACATAAGTCGAAGAGTTAAGGATAAGCTAAATTGATTTCGGTAGGCCTTTCTCAAGATCAACTTTGACACAGATTTGAGCACAATATTGGAGCTTGCCATGAGGTTTAACATGATCAATGTATTTTCCCAAAACATTGCAAATACTTAAAACAATTTCATCAAGTAGTGCAAGGGTAGATAGAGCAGGAGAACCCAAACATACCTCAGAATCCATGAAGCAGGAATAGGGCATAATTTTGAGAGTAATAGGAATGTACAACAACCTTGGGTATTTTGTTTAGTTTCTTCACAAATAGAGATTGTTGAGGCTTGATGGATTTGTTGATGGAAGTGATAAAAAATTGGGAGGCTTCAATATCTAGAGGGTGGAAGGGAGAGTGGTGAGCCACCCCCACCAAGGCCAACGTCATGGGAGAGATCCAAGCTACATGCTAGGGTTTGAAATGGGGCAACAAGAATGGTTCAACAAAAGACTAATTACTCTTTCTCTCTCTCTACATATACATATACATTTATACAAACTTTAGTTTATTATACACTTGATAAATAATGTAATACCAAAATATTTAAATTTATATCGTTTTTTTATTTAAAATAATTCATAATTGATTAAAATAAAATTATAATTAAGATAGTAATTATTATAACAACAATAAAATTTTAATAATGATAATAGTATATACTTCTCATAAAAAATTATATAATCCAAAATTCTACATTTTGGAAAATTTGGTTAGTTTAGTAATTTTTAGTCAAATAGAGTTTTTTGTTGTTTACAAATTGCTTTTGAATGCATAAATAGATTCAACGCTCTTCAAAGTCCTCGGGACACTCAAATTCTGTAGAGTTCATAGATCGATCTGCTATGAAAAACAAGGTCCCTGTCCTCTTCTTTCAAGAGAAAAAAAGCAAAGAAACCTTGATAATGTTAAAAACCTTGAGCATTATTGAGAAGAGGGGGAAGTGAATCAATAGTGTGAATTATGATATATTTTTACCAAATTTTTCCTCTCTTTACAAACCCCAATTCATTTATCCATTAGTAGCATAACACATTAACAGATCTATGCATAACCATGAACTATAAGCAACATATCATAGCGCATAACCATTATTAGATCTGAGCAATAAAAAATTAATGCATGAAGCAACTAACACATAAACAAATAACCATGAGAAACAACACAATAAAGCACAACATTAAATGAGGACACTAGATGAAAGGTGGAAGCCACAAGGGTAAAAACCACCATAGGCAAATGGTCTTTGTTGTCATCTCTTTTATTGTGTAAACTGTTTTTACATTTGATTCACTGGCCACCACCAAGTGCAAGCCACCACTTGCTAATCATGTGAGTCACTACTTTCTCTACAAAACAACCGTGGAGAAATTTGCAGGACACCACCTAGTGGAAGCCACCACTTGCTGGAAACCACTACTCCTAATAAGCCTTGCTCAACCACCACCAGATGCAAGCCGCCACTCCCACGTTTTCAGGTCACCACTTGAAGGATGCCACCCACCCTAAATATGCAAGCCACCACTTGCTCATTGAAGTCCTCAACCCTCAACACATTTCATGGACCTCATTTCATCTATTTTCAAACTATGGCTTATATACTTAAAACATACAACAAATTAGTGAGCCTCTTTCATCAATTTTTACACTTGACTCGCATAAAGAATAATCTCATCAAGATGAATCAAAAACTCATAAATACATACTCAACAACTCAACTCTCAACTGCAACCAACAACATCTTCAACAAACAATCCCCAATACATTAGCAACATATCATACATGCAAAGGCTCTCACACACATAACCATATCAACTAAACAAACCTTCATGCAATAATCCTCCTGCATACAAATCTCCTATGTCAAATCACCCTCTATAACTGTTGGAGCTTAGATGTCACCATTAGGATATTTGATCTTAATGTAAAATGATAATGAAATGTGCACTAGAAATGTAATTAAATGCAAATGAAATGAAGTGGAAATGTCATGTAAGGGACATGTGTAATGGGGGGAAAGTTAGTTACATATATTTTTGTGTAAAACATTAAAGTAATCCCTTACATGATTCTAGGACGAGCGGATTTTCGGGGAGTTGAGTGAGGGTTTCGAGGTTGTCTTTTGCCTATGAGAGAGCTGCATAGGGTTTGGGGTTTGCGTTAGGAGCTTAGTGTGGTAGAGAAGACTCCTTGCCGCCATGGCAGGGAAGGATGCTTATCTTGATGTAAATTCCTATTGGTGTTAACAAAAAATCCATATTTCTATGTCATATGTGTTTTTTCTAGCGGTTTCTGTGTTGTTTAAGGTGCAACAACTTATGTCTATTTTCAGCAGTTTAATGGGCGAATAAAGTTTATGGTTTTGATTGTTGCTCATGTAGTGTAGTTGTTGCAGATGTTTGTGGTGTTATTTCTACCGTTAGTCCGTGGTTTTTATTTTTATTTTGTTGGCCCTCTTGGCCAGAGTGCTAACAAATTGCACCAGCCTGGAAAAGCTTGGCTCCCCTCTCTAACCAAGTGGTAGAGGTGGAGAGAAGTCTAGGCGGTTGAACCTATGGTCAAAAGGGAGTTGTGGGCTTGGAAAACTTGCAACTTCACAAAGAGCAGAAAATCTCTTGTTTTTTGGCAATATATATATATATATTATATATTTTTATTTATTTATTTTTTTTGTTTTTTGTTTTTTGTTTTTTGTTTTTGTAAGTTTGGTGGCTCATTGGCGATGCAGTCGCTGATTCTACGGTTCTAGAGGCTTTTTATCGGTTTTGGGTCTTTTATCGTGCTTTCTCTATGGAAAGAGAGGTCAATAAGAGTGTTGTGAAAGCCATCGTGCTTTAATAGAAGACTTGGTGGCAGTGCAGTGAACGTGGCTGGCTTGCTTAGCGACCGTCAGAGTTGAGACTAGGGTGAAATAGTCATTATTAGCAATGGGTCTGCAATGCTTCAAGGGGAGCTGAGATCGCATGTTAAGGTGGACCTTGAAGAGGAGGGGAGCGATTTAAGAACCACTGCCTCCAAATGTGCTGAGATTCAAAACTTCTCGGGGTAGTTTGTGCCATCCATTGTGGTATCATTGGCACAAGCATGATCGCCTAGAAAGAGACGTGGTCAACGCTACGCAGGGAAACTTGTTTTTTACACATGGAATTGATGCGCAGGTGTATAAACAATGCCTCCACAATGATCGAGAATGGTATGGGATGGATGCCAGGTGCGGCGAACTACCCTGATGGATTGATCATGTGGTTGTGAAACACTGTGTTGAAAATGTAGCAAGAAAATCTCAGTTTGACTTTGCCTTGGTCAAACTAGAGACAATTTGAATTTCCACATCAATAGAGAACTTGAATGATGTTAACTTGTGTGACATGGATTGTGTCACCCAGTTTACTCAATAAATTCGAGTTTGAGGAGTTAGAGTTCAATTTTGCATGATTAATTTCTAATTTGTAGCAATGTGTTTCAGTTAATTTGAGTTATTGTCAGTCTAACTAGTTCTAACTGCTAGAAGAACTAGTGGAGGTCAAGTTGTGGAAGTGGAACTTCAACCACACTCAGTGATCAACCAATTAACTGATCAATCAACCCAAAATAATTGTTGCATGCAGGGAATTCGAGTTGCCCAGTTGAGATGGAGATTCCAAGGCAGTGTACTATTAGTTGTAGCATATTCCAATGTGTACAGGTGGTGCATGTAGTCAGAGGAAGATTGAAGGCAATTACGCAATTCCATGGTGTAAAATACCTAAACAATAGGGGCAATTTCCCAAGGGAACAATGCGAGGAAATAAGAGCTTGGAGGGCTTGAAAATTGGCTAAGTGTTGGCCAAAGTCAATCAGTCAGCAGAGGGATAGACTATACACTTGGAGGGTGTGCTCAAGCTTGAGAAAGAATATGTATTTCTTATCTATTCTTTGATTAATGAAATATAAATAGTAAGGGGTTTTGAGCAGTTACTTTCCCCTAGATAAATCTATGCTCATGTGTGATGTTTCCTTTTGCATGTTTGTGATTCTTGTTCAAGATAGTGAATTAACTTGCGTAGATCAATAGAGTAGCTTAAATTCTTGTGATTTAGTAATTTTCATGAGTAGTATTGAATCTATACATTAATTTCTACATGGTATCAGAGCTGGAATCACTGTAGAGTAGAGATTTCGAAGTTTTCATTGCAGGAGATTCGATGTTGAAGACCAGTGTTGTAGGTTTTCTTCAAGACTAAGAAGATGAATTTCAATGGAATAAGGCTCGAGTATGCCCTTGAGGGAAGCTCAAATTATGTTGCATGGAAGGATCACATGGAGGCAACATTGGAGGATAATGAGATGAAGGAATTAATTGATAAAGATATTCTTAAACCAACAACATCTGATGCTAAGGATCTGGCAAAATGGAAGAAGTGTGTAGCCAAGGCAAGGAGGATCACATTGGAGGGAGTACGAGACCATATTGTCTCCAATCTTCATGGGAAAGAGACTCTATATGAAATGTGGCAAGTGATGACATATTTGATCTAGAATAGTATCGACCACAGGAAATTGGCTCTCAAGGAAAAACTTTGAAATATCAAGATGCAGAGGAACGAGACCATTCCACAGTACCTGAGCATGTTCAGACAATGTTGTGATCAACTTGGCCAAGTTGGTGTTATTGTAACAGAGGATGATTTGGTGAGCTTAGCCCTTCTAGGCCTTCCCAAGCGCTGACACAACTACCAAGATTCAGTGGATGGGAGGGAGAAACTACCAAATTGGGAACGACTATGGTCCGATTTGGTACAGGAGGAAATAAGGCAAAATACCAGAGATGAGACTTCATCGAAGATGAGGATGAAGAAAATTGTGCCTTGGATGGAAAGACAAAGAAAGGGAAAGGGAATAAATCCCAATCCAAAGAAAAATTTGGTCAAGGGGGTAAGAAGAAAGAGTTGTACAAAATCAAGTGCTTTCACTATCATGAATTCAGGCACTACGCCATGAAGTGTCTACGCAAGAAGCCAAGAAAGAAGATCTCAAGAGGAGCAACAGGTGAAGCTTTCGCTTCACAATTCGAGCTTGAGTTTACTCTCATTTCATGCATGACCAACGCAGTGATGAGAAGTGTGTGGTATCTCGACAATGGTGCCTTGTTCCATATGACAGGGAATATATATTTTTTCAGTGATTTGGAGGTGTTATTGCTCTATGATTTTTAAGATTGGCAAGAAAAAGGATCATACAGGATGCATCACACCAATTTGGAGTGTAGGATCTAGCCATCTTAGACTTAGAGAGGGCTCTCTATGTATATTTGAGATTTTGATTTTTCTTTTTAGTATTTTAATATTTTAGGCTAGTTATATAGATAAAAGAGTGATTATTTGATTGATTGGTTGGTTGGTTGGGGTATATCTTGTTTAAATATTTTCCATTGGGTTATGGAGTCAACAACTGGATTGCAGCATCAAATTTTTCAGAGCATTCACAAGGCTAGCTAACAACCTCCACTGGATCTTTAAAGCACAATAAGGAATGAAATGACATAATGATGAAATCAGTAGTGGTTAAAAAGAAATTAAGTATTTTTTAACAAGACATTACAGGAAAACATGTATCTAGTAAACGCAAACAAAAATAAGGTGCTCTAACAACATATCTTACTCTAAATTTTCTGTTTTATCACAAGATTTTAATGATGCATACTGTAGAAAACAACGAAACATTTGACACAGAAAGAAAAACATCACCAAATAAAAATAGCTCAAGTGTCTTGCAAACGGTCTTTATTATCAATGCTCCAACTCCAAAATTACAGTGCTCCAAAAGAAAAGGTCTTTCAATTACTAGGGCCAACCCCTAACACTTCCAATGCATGAAGTATTTAACTAAAATCTACAACGACTACTATACACACTTGGCAATTTGTTATTAATTACAACAAAACTAAAATTTGACTAATGTGACCACGAAGTGGCCATGATGAGATAACTCAGACATCTGGTCCTTTTTTTTTTGAGTGCCGTTGCTGGGTAATTAATTCTGCTGTAGTGGCTGATTTGGCTGCTCTTTAATATGGTGTGTTGGCTTTATTGACTCGGATGGGTGCTGACTCAACTCTGCGTTGTTCCTTCAGTCCTGCTTGTATTGTTCCTCTTGGTAGTCACACAAGTCACTTCGTTCATCTTCATATAGGATTTTGACTTTGATCATCCTGCAGTATACGTCATTTTCTAAAGTGTACCTTGCAAAATTGGGCTTTATTGTAAAAACATGCTTCAATTCATGTTCGATATAGATTGGATTGCTGATAGCCTCCAACATTGCTTTTCCTATTATGCTGCCTTTGATATTAGAGAGATTGACAACTTCCTTTGCTATGTCTTTTAGCCTCTTGACATAATCTTCTCTAGTCATGCGTTTGTCATTAATGACAAACAGAGAAGGGAGACCCTTTTGTGCTATAGGTTCAATTCTGTTAAAAAATATGTTAACTGTCATCTCCAAATTCTGACATTTCTCCTCAAGTTGTACAATCAAGTTCTTTTTGGCTAATACATTTTTCACCTGTAGGATGGTCTCTGTCATGTCTGCTACTCCCATCTCTTCAAGCTCATACCTGTTCTTTGAATTTAGAAATTTGATGATTCTGTTCGCTGTTGTTGGCATGTCTCCCGGCTCTAAGAAAGTAG
Organism: Pinus taeda; assembly: GCA_000404065.3. NCBI lineage: Eukaryota > Viridiplantae > Streptophyta > Pinopsida > Pinales > Pinaceae > Pinus > Pinus taeda. The sequence continues at coordinate 63,791 of APFE031021649.1, forward strand.
TTGAAATAGTCTTGTTAGCTTTTTCAACTAGCTCATTATGTTCAAATATATTTTGAATGCTCAACCAGATTTCATTCATGCCATTGATGATGTTGTTCCAGATGATTTCCTTCACCCTTTCTAGAGTGTTGCCAATTGATGATTCCTTTTCAGATTTTTGCATATTTTCAATTAATGTTCTTGCCCTCTGCATTTCTACTGAATGTCACTTTTAGTTCTCTTAATCTGGTCCTGCAGAATGTTGAATTGAGTTTCAAGTCTCTTGATTTACTCTGTTTGAAGATTCATGCTCTCCATGGATCTGGCTAGCTATTCTTTACTCCTTCCTGTCTGTGTAGTAGTAGTTGCTGGAGTAGCTGTAGGAACAACTGTAAGAGGAAGAGCCTCCATAGTAGGGATGGCCGATTGTGCTACTTTTTCCTTCTCTTGTACCATTTCCTCCATCTCTGTTTCCATCTGTATTATTTGGAGTGACTTCTCCATAATCAATTTCATCATTTCTGCTTTTTGACTCTTTGTTTCCTCTATTTCTTTGGTCGATGGATCATGTGTGGCAGGCATTTTGAGTTGTTGCTTCAAGGCTGCTATATCCATCTCCTTCTTAATAATTTATTTTGTTGCTTTCACATTTGATGGATCATATCCAATTTTCACCACTAAATATTCCAAGGATTTGATCCTATTATCGTTTGATTTTGATGAAATCTTTTCCATCTTCAGCCGAGATTGGGCATTTGATAAAGCCACCTGCATTTAAAAAAAAACTAATAGATGTACTTGTTAGAGTGGAGGAGATCATCTCACCTGTTTTCTTATGCATTTCCAGTTGATCAATAGGATAAAAATTTCGGCATCAAACTCAAAGGAGGTCTGTTTGTAATCAACCAGAGTTTTAGGTTCTGCTATTTGTGCTTCAAGGAATGCCATATGCATTTTTCCTTTTTCTGAATTGAAAGCTAATAGGAGTCTGCCTTGAGAAGTAGAACCTTGCTTCTAGAATTGAGCACAAGTACTCTTTTCAACATCTCATTTCTGATATTTATCTCTCTGAAAGTATCAAATATGGTCTCCTCCTTTTCTCCTGTTACATTGGCATATGTGGAAACTTGGAGAGTTTGTTGCCTTTCTGAGATTAGAGTGGTATGAAAATATTGACCTCCTACTAGAGATGAATCAGGAATATCACTGAGATTAATGACTATTTGTTGTGGTGATTCCTTGCCTATGTCCATGTCCATGTGTATCCTTGCCCTTTTCCTAAATTTCAATTTGAATTCTTTCATAGAAGTATCAATCCCTGGTGACTAATCTTCTCTTGGTCTTTTCCCAATTGTTTCTTTTGCATGTTCCTTACCCTTGTCTGGTTTGTCCTATGTACTCTGCCTTTATTTCCGCCCAAGAGTCTGTGCACTTGAAGAAGAAAGTATTTGTTCCTCAACTTCTTGCAGGGTTTCAGGCATCCACTCAATCTGGTTCATAATTTTTTCTATTTCAGGCCTGTGAGTGTGAATGTAAAGTATTGATTCGTTCTCCACCCTTTTCTTAGAGATGATGCCCCATGAGTCATAGGACCATGTGAAGCTGTGAGTGAATTTCATTTCTTTCAATTTCTTGTCAGCCTCCCCACCTGCTGCCCTGTTGTTGCAAATAAAAAAGCCAATCTGGGATTTGATTCTAAATTGAGACTTCTTCTTTGCTGCTACAAAATGTACTTCATCTGCATTGATCATCTTCCTGATATACTCAAGTGCAAATATCCTCATGGGGAGGAACTTTGGCAGCTTGTAAGGGGCCAATTCACACCCACATACCCTTAATTCTGTGTAGTTTGGTACCAGTACCAGTCTCCTGTTCTTGCTTGATATGTGAGCTGCATAATTCTTTTAATTTCTTCACTTCTGGGTTATGCCGTTCCATTAAGGAGGCTCATAGCTGGATGGACAAACATCTCTATGAATGTTTTGTATGTGAAGTTCCTTTGATCCTTCATTACTATGGTTGTCCAGAAGATGACAGATTGGGTTCTCCTTCTTCATTCAACTTGCTCATTGCAAACTGAAATCTGTCTACCTGAAAATAAACAAACATGTACACTAATACTGAAGAATACTGAAACACTTCCTCTGTGTTGAAATTTATGAATTGCTCGTGGATGGCATCTGCTAGGAATTGAATGAAATTAAATAAAATAGAAGGTTTTGACTCTGATGACAGTATGGACAGGAAACCTATTATGGATTCATCAAGCCATTGATATGAATAATAGCCTAGCAGATATGAAAGTACAATGACTATATGCCTGGTTATATCAGGGAAAGCTGAGGAGGAATATTGTTAAGTTTAGGTATGTTCTATGCTAGAGCAATTTATTTAATTTCTTTTCCATATTAGCAATCACATCAGCATAAAGTAAACTGCAGAAGATAGAACATAAATATAAATCGCAGAAGACAAGCCAAGACAAGAGGACACAAGATGTGGCGCAAGCCAGGGACAAACCCCACAATGTGTGCGGAAACCCTTGATCAATTCTTCTTTTCTGTTCTTCAAAGTTCAAGAGAGAGTTCGAGTTCGAGTTCAATTTCGAGAGAGTTCGAGTTTGAGTTCGAGTTCGAGTTCGAGAGAGAGAGAGTACATTTACAACAGAATTCAACACTTTGACTTATCTAGATCTAGCATAGATCATTTCATATAACGATGAGATCAGTTGAAGACATTCTGCTTCAACTGATTCTCCAAGGTGACTCCACCTATCATCGTTCTGCATCTCGTCCATTTGCTGCACCTTACTATGTAGCACCATCATGCTACATCATGCATCATCATGTTGCTCATGATCTCATACATCACGCTGCCCATGATCTCATACATCATGTTGCCCTTGCATCATGTTGCCCATGATCTCATACATCATGCTGGCCATGATCTCATACATCATGCTTCCCATGATCTCATACATGATGCTGCCCTTACATCATGTCAATGGCACCCAATATTACACTGTAAGATCTGCATTGATGAAGGCTTACGATCACCCAATCAAGCCTCCAAATTTTCTCCCACAGAATGCCCAACAATATAATCCAAAACTGGTCAACTTCCTTGACCCAACACAAGGCACACATTTCTGTTCCAATCTGTTTTTGCTGCTGTTCCTAACTATGACTGGTTAGGGCATCCATATGCTGCAACAATGCTTAACCAAGTCACCAAACAACCTTCAAAAACTGCGGCCTACCCTTGTATAAGTCCTCTGCCTCCATGTTGTTGATTAGGGTTCAATCTAGCCCCAAAACAGCTCCACGTAATGCCTTTTCAGTGGGGTTAGGGCTTGTGGCCTACCACAGGTGGCTTCCTATACCCACAACCTGCTAAAACATAGTTTCTAGCCCACACATAATATTCAAAACAACCCAGAATTTGTCTCCTTTATTGTGACCTTTCTGTTGGTTAATTTTCACTCCAAAATAGTCATAGGAGTGACCTAAATGTCCCCTCTTCCTTCACTGGAAATGCCCTTACTTTTACTGCAGCTAGGGTAAGGCTAGATCAGCCTCTAGAACAACGTATTCTCCTCTAGATCTCTCTGTCCACAAAACCAAAACACGTGGAGAGAGATCACAAGAGATGTGTCTCCAAATGTCTTCAAGTCATCTTCTATTTATACTAAAAACGAAAAGGTTGAATAGGCATGAAGTTTGGGCTTCCAGAGCCTACGTAAGATGTAGGTCGGCTTGATAATAATTCCATAATTAAAATAAATTCATATCTCCATAAATACTTATCGGAATTGGATGATCTTTAGATCAATCCTACACCTCTCGACGAGAGGGATCCAATAAAAATATCAACTGCCATAAATAAGATGAACCACATGGAGTTTGGCCTTAGTTGCTAGTTTTAACAAATATGGATGATTTTTGCTAGGCAGTGGAGTCTGTGCAGTCATGAAGAGTTCCAAGGTTTTAGCTCTTTTGGCAAAGTCTAGTCTTTGGTACATTTCATTGAGGATTTCATGGAAAAAGGAGAGGCTTATTCAATGATAGGAGCTTGTATCTTTTGCATTATAGATTTAGCATCAATAGTGAACAATATGTCTCTTGATGGGGCTATTACTACCCTTTATTGTGGGTTATAGCATGACCGACATTTTCTCATCAATTCTGGGCAGCTATGGGTTTTGGGAAAAATATAGAAAGACTTGTATCCCAGAGTCCTATATCATCCATTTCATCAACAAATTTGTCCTCCCACCAACAATAGATGTCAAAGAGATCAAATTATGATATTGTTTCATGTATTTTGAAGTCTCTGTTTGCAAGTGGAATATGGTCCAAGTCCACTAGTGGGTGCACCATTGGATTGAACAACTCCTGTTCTTTCCTCTTCAGTGGCATGGCTGTCTTCTGCAAATTTTTAAAATTGGACTGTTTTTTGAATTTGCAGGTGAACTGTAATAGAAAAGGGATGAGAAGAAGAGGGAACTCAAAGAGGGAAAATAGAAATGGGATGAATAGAAAATGGGATTCAAGAAGGGGGATGTCTGCTAAACGTAGACAAGTGCAACTTTCTGCAGCTGTGTTACTGTTTCACTATGTATGCCCGAGCAAGCCTTCACCTTCTCCTGTAATCAAAAGAGAACATCTTCAAAACTCGGTAAATGAGTGAGATGATGCATTTGTAGTTTTGGGGAATCCCCGTTGGAGTGGCCTGAAGTGGCGCAGGTCTGTTGGCTAATAGTCTAGCGAATTGAATGTGTAATGATATAGCGCGGGAATGGAGGTGATAGGCAGATGGGACATAGTGGCTTGGCGGAGTGGAAAGATTGGTGAACGGTCACAACGGGGGCGTGGGGGGGGTGGTTTATTGGAAAGAGAAAACTAATTTTCGGAGGGCCTATGGACTGGTAAGTGGAATGAGTGGGGGGGGGGGGGTGCGAAATCACGACAACGTGACACGTAAGTGGTCCAAAACCATTGGTTTTGGACCCCTTGGCATTAACGTTCGGAGGGCGAGGAGGGCCCGAAAACTCATGTGGGCCATTGGATCAAATATCAATTACGGGGATTTGATGAAAGGCTTGGGGTGGGTAATAGTTGATGTGACGGGCATGTGAGTGGTGGGGTAGGAAAATGAAAAGTGGGGCGAAGTATAGGATAAAGTTATAAGTAATGTATAAGACCCCTAACCTTTTTAATTTTTTCTTGTTTAACATTAGTAAAAACACATGAACTATGTCATAAAACATTAAAGGATTTTTTCATGTCCTTTTCCCTTTGTAATTCTTTTCAATCTACCTACCCTTAGTTTCTAATCTAACATTTTTTCCTTTTTTGTATTTGCAGGGTACATTTGGACTTGCAGACCCTTTTTCACTTTCTCTTTATTTTATTTTATTTCTAACCTATTCTATCACTTATTTCTTCTATTGGTCCAGATTGAACAGTTGAACCAATTTCATTTCTACCTAGCTACTGATTTGCCAAGCTTAAACTGTTTGGCAAATCTTTATTTTCTATCCTATCAACAAAAAATGAAATTTGTTCAAACATGCCTAGACTGTATGAATTGAACAATATTTGGGTTTCCTTTTTCTTTTCATATTATATATATATATATATATATATATATATATATATATATATATATATATTATATATATATTATATATATATATATTTTTATTTTTTTTATTTTTATTTTTATTTTTATTTTTTATTTTATTTTATATTTATATTATTTGTTTATATATATATTATATTTATATATATATATATATATATTTTTTTTAAATTTTTGGAAATCAATTGAATATTGAGATCTATGAACAATATGAAATCTGCAAAATGTGAGATACTCAATCACGTTGAGATCCTATAAATTATAGGAACCTAACAGTGGCTCCAGCTGGGGATGACACTTCTCAGGTTGAAGTGTCAAGAACATTAGATTAGTATCCTTGAGCCCTCAATATCTGCATTGTCTTCAATATGATTTCTTTTTATAGTAATTTCATCAAAAGCAGGCTTCAACCTTTGTAAAATGAGTCATCCAATCAAAAAAATAAAATATTATGGTATTTACAATGGAACGAGGGAAATCTTTGTGCTTATGAGAAGTAATGCTTCAGCATCCTACCATTGACAGGACCTCCTGGTAGCTCTGTTCCATCCAACTCTTTAAGAAAAAATGCATTATTTCCTCTGAAAGCAGAAACAATGTATGGACTTTTCCAAATATTTTCAAATTTACCATGCCTCCCTTTATCTTCAACACTTTGACTTATCTAGATCTAGCATAGATCATTTCATATAACGATGAGATCAGTTGAAGACATTCTGCTTCAACTGATTCTCTAAGGTGACTCCTTCACCTATCATAGTTCTGCATCTCGTCCATTTGCTGCACCTTACTGTGTAGGACCATCATGCCGCATCATGCATCATCATGCATCATCATGTTGCTCATGATCTCATACATCACGCTGCCCATGATCTCATACATCATGTTGCCCTTGCATCATGTTGCCCATGATCTCATACATCATGCTTCCCATGATCTCATACATCATGCTGCCCTTACATCATGTCAATGGTACCCAATACTACACTGTAAGATCTGCAGTGATGAAGGCTTACGATCACCCAATCAAGCCTCCAAATTTTCTCCCACAGAATGCCCAACAATATAATCCAAAACTGGTCAACTTCCTTGACCCAACACAAGGCACACATTGCTGTTCCAATCTATTTTCGTTGTTGTTCCTAACTATGACTGGTTAGGGCATCCATATGCTGCAACAGTGCTTAACCAAGTCACCAAACAGCCTTCAAAAACTGCGGCCTACCCTTGTATAATTCCTCTGCCTCCATGTTGTTGATTAGGGTTCAATCTAGCCCCAAAACAACTCCACGTAATGCCTTTTCTGTGGGGTTAGGGATTGTGGCATACCACAGGTGGCTTCCTATACCCACAACCTGCTGAAACAAAGTTTCTAGCACACACATAATATTCAAAACAACCCAGAATTTGTCTCCTTTATTGTGACCTTTCTGTTGGTTAATTTTCACTCCAAAACAGTCATAGGAAATGCCCTTACTTTGACTGCAGCTAGGGTAAGGCTAGATCAACCTCTAGAACAACATATTCTCCTCTAGATCTCTCTGTCCACAAAACCCAAACACGTGGAGAGAGATCACAAGAGATGTGTCTCCAAATGTCTTCAAGTCATCTTCTATTTATACTAAAAACGAAAAGGTTGAATAGACATGAAGTTTGGGTTTCTAGAGCCTACGTAAGATGCAGGTCGTTTTGATAATAATTCCATAATTAAAATAAATTCATATCTCCATAAATACTTATCGGAATTGGATGATCTTTAGATCAATCCTACACCTCTCGATGAGAGGGATCCAATAAAAATATCAACTGCCATAAATAAGATGAACCACATGGAGTTTGGCCCATAGTTGCCAATTTTAAAAAATATGGATGATTTTTGCTAGGTAGTGGAGTCTGTTCAGTCATGAAGAGTTCCGAGGTTTTAGCTCTTTTGGCAAAGTCTAGTCTTTGGTGCATTTCATTGAGGATTTCATGGAAAAAGGAGAGGCTTATTCAATGATAGGAGCTTGTATCATTTGCATTATATATTTAGCATCAATAGTGAACAATATGTCTCTTGATGGGGCTATTACTTTTTATTGTGGGTTATAGCATGACCGACATTTTCTCATCAATTCTGGGCAGCTATGGGTTTTCGGAAAAATATAGAAAGACTTGTATCCCAGAGTCCTATATCATCCATTTCATCGAACAATTTGTCCTCCCACCAACAGTAGATGTCAAAGAGATCAAATTATGATATTGTTTCATGTATTTTGAAGTCTCTGTCTGCAAGTGGAATATGGTCCAAGTCCACTGGTGGGTGCACCATTGGATTGAACAACTCCTGTTCTTTCCTCTTCAGTGGCATGGCTGTCTTCTGCAAATTTTTAAACTTGGACTGTTTTTTGAATTTGCAGGTGAACTGTAACAAAAAAGGGATGAGAAGAAGAGGGAACTCAGAGAGGGAAAATAGAAATGGGATGAATAGAAAATGGGATTCAAGAAGGGGGATGTCTCCTAAACGCAGAGAAGTGCAACTTTCTGTAGCTGTGTTACTGTTTCACTATGTATGCCCGAGCAAGCCTTCACCTTCTCCTGTAATCCAAAGAGAACATCTTCAAAACTCGGTAAATGAGTGAGATGATGCATTTGTAGTTTTGGGGAATCCCTGTTGGAGTGGCCTGAAGTGGCGCGGGTCTGTTGGCTAATAGTCTAGCGAATTGAATGTGCAACGATATAGCGCAGGAATGGAGGTGATAGGCAGATGGGACATAGTGGCTTGGCAGAGTGGCAAGATTGGTGAACGGTCACAACGGGGGGGTGGTTTATTGGAAAGAGAAAACAAATTTTCGGAGGGCCTATGGTCTGGTAAGTGGAATGAGTGGGGAGGTGCGAAATCACGAAAACGTGACACGTAAGTGGTCCAAAACCATTGGTTTTGGACCCCCTGGCATTAATGTTGGGAGGGCAAGGAGGGCCCGAAAACTCATGTGGGCCATTGGATCAAATATCATTACGGGGATTTGATGAAAGACTTGGGGTGGGTAATAGTTGATGTGACGAGCATGTGAGTGGTGGGGTAGGAAAATGAAAAGTGGGGCGAAGTATAGGATAAAGTTATAAGTAATGTATAAGACCCCTAACCTTTTTAATTTTTCCTTGTTTAACATTAGGAAAAACACATGAACTATGTCATAAAACATTAAAGGAATTTTTCATGTCCTTTTCCCTTTGTAATTCCTTTCAATCTACCTACCCTTAGTTTCTAATCTAACATTTTTTCCTTTTTTGTATTTGCAGGGTACATTTGGACTTGCAGACCCTTTTTCACTTTCTCTTTATTTTATTTTATTTCTAACCTATTCTATCACTTATTACTCCTATTGGTCCAGATTGAACAGTTGAACCAATTTCATTTCTACTTAGCTACTGATTTTCCAAGCTTAAACTGTTTGGCAAATCTTTATTTTCTATCCTATCAACAAAAATTGAAATTTGTTCAAACATGCTTAGACTATATGAATTGAACAATATTTGGGGTTTCCTTTTCTTTTCATTTTTTATCTTTTGTTCTTTTCCTCTTTTTTTTTAATACCCTCTTTTTTTTTGGAAATCAATTGAATATTGAGATCTATGAACAATATGAAATCTGCAAAATGTGAGATACTCAATCACGTTGAGATCCTATAAATTATAGGACCCTAACAGTGGCTCCAGCTGGGGATGACTTCTCAGGGTGAAGTGTCAAGAACATTAGATTAGTAGTCTTGAGCCCTCAATATCTGCATTGTCTTCAATATGATTTCTTTTTGTAGTAATTTCATCAAAAGCAGGCTTCAACCTTTTTCAAATGAGTCATCCAATCAAAAAAATAAAATATTGTGGTATTTACAATGGAACGAGGGAAATCTTTGTGCTTATGAGAAGTAATGCTTCAGCATCCTACCATTGACAGGACCTCCTGGTAGCTCTGTTCCATCCAAATCTTTAAGAAAAAATGCATTATTTCCTCTGAAAGCAGAAAAAATGTATGGACCTTTCCAAATATTTTCAAATTTACCATGCCTCCCTTTATCTTCTCTTCTTGAGTCCCATTTCAACACTTTGTCTCCCAGAGAGAGAGAGAGAGAGAGAGAGAGAGAGAGAGAGAGAGAGAGAGAGAGAGAGAGAGAGAGAGAGAGAGAGAGAGTACATTTACAATAGAATTCAACACTTTGACTTATCTAGATCTAGCATAGATCATTTCATATAACGATGAGATCAGTTGAAGACATTCTGCTTCAATGGATTCTCCAATGTGACTCCTTCACCTATCATAGTTCTGCATCTCGTCCATTTGCTGCACCTTACTGTGTAGCACCATCATGCCGCATCATGCATCATCATGCTGCTCATGATCTCATACATCATGCTGCCCATGATCTCATACATCATGCTGCCCTTGCATCATGTTGCCCATGATCTCATACACCATGCTACCCATGATCTCATACATGATGCTGCCCATGATTTCATACATGATGCTGCCCTTACATCATGTCAATGGTACCCAATACTACACTGTAAGATCTGCACTGATGAAGGCTTACGATCACCCAATCAAGCCACCAAATTTTCTCCTACAGAATGCCCAACAATATAATCCAAAACTGGTCAACTTCCTTGACCCAACACAAGGCACACATTGCTGTTCCAATCTGTTTTCGCTACTGTTACTAACTGTGACTAGTTAGGGCATCCATATGCTGCAACAATGCTTAACCAAGTCACCAAACAACCTTCAAAAACTGCGGCCTACCCTTGTATAATTCCTCTGCCTCCATGTTGTTGATTAGGGTTTAATCTAGCTCCAAAATAGCTCCACGTAATGCCTTTTCTGTGGGGTTAGGGCTTGTGGCCTACCACAGGTGGCTTCCTATACCCAAAACCTGTTAAAACAGAGTTTCTAGCCCACACATAATATTCAAAACAACCCATAGTTTGTCTCCTTTATTGTGACCTTTCTGTTGGTTAATTTTCACTCCAAAACAGTGATAGGAGTGACCTAAATATCCCTTCTTCCTTCACTGGAAATGCCCTTACTTTGACTGCAGCTAGGGTAAGGCTAGATCAGCCTCTAGAACAATGTATTCTCCTCTAGATCTCTCTGTCCACAAAACCCAAACACGTGGAGAGAGATCACAAGGGATGTGTCTCCAAATGTCTTCAAGTCATCTTCTAGTTATACTAAAAACGAAAAGGTTGAATAGACATGTAGTTTGGGCTTCTAGAGCCTACGTAAGATGCAGGTTGGCTTGATAATAATTCCATAATTAAAATAAATTCATATCTCCATAAATACTTATCGGAATTGGATGATCTTTAGATCAATCCTACACCTCTTGATGAGAGGGATCCAATAAAAATATCAACTGCCATAAATAATATGAACCACATGGAGTTTGGCCCTAGTTTCCAATTTTAACAAATATGGATGATTTTTGCTAGGCATTGGAGTCTGTTCAGTCATGAAGAGTTCCGAGGTTTTAGCTCTTTTGGCAAAGTCTAGTGTTTGGTACATTTCACTGAGGATTTCATGGAAAAAGGAGAGTTTTATTCAATGATAGGAGCTTGTATCATTTGCATTATAGATATAGCATCAATAGTGAACATTATGTCTCTTGATGGGGCTATTACTACCCTTTATTGTGGTCTATAGCATGACCGACATTTTCTCATCAATTCTGGGCAACTATGGGTTTTGGGAAAAATATAGAAAGACTTGTATCCCAGAGTCCTATATCATCCATTTCATCAAACAATTTGTCCTCCCACCAACAGTAGATGTCAAAGAGATCAAATTATGATATTGTTTCATGTATTTTGAAGTCTCTGTCTGCAAGTGGAATATGGTCCAAGTTCACTGGTGGGTGCACCATTGGATTGAACAACTCCTGTTCTTTCCTCTTCAGTGGCATGGCTGTCTTCTGCAAATTTTTAAACTTGGACTATTTTTTGAATTTGCAGGTGAACTGTAACAGAAAAGGGATGAGAAGAAGAGGGAACTCAAAGAGGGAAAATAGAAATGGGATGAATAGAAAATGGGATTCAAGAAGGGGGATGTCTGCTAAACGCAGAGAAGTGCAACTTTCTGTAGCTGTGTTACTGTTTCACTATGTATGCCCGAGCAAGCCTTCACCTTCTCCTGTAATCAAAAGATAACATCTTCAAAACTCGGTAAATGAGTGAGATGATGCATTTGTAGTTTTGGGGAATCCCCGTTGGAGTGGCCTGAAGTGGTGCGGGTCTGTTGGCTAATAGTCTAACGAATTGAATGTGCAACGATATAGCGTGGGAATGGAGGTGATAGGCAGATGGGACATAGTGGCTTCGCGGAGTGGCAAGATTGGTGAAAGGTCACAACGGGGGGGTGGGGGGGGGGTGGTTTATTGGAAAGAGAAAACCAATTTTCGGAGGGCCTATGGACTAGTAAGTGGAATGAGTGGGGGGGGGTGCGAAATCACGACAACGTGACACGTAAGTGGTCCAAAACCATTGGTTTTGGACCCCCTGGCATTAACGTTGGGAGGGTGAGGAGGGCCTGAAAAATCATGTGGGCCATTGGATCAAATATCATTACAGGGATTTGATGAAAGGCTTGGGGTGGGTAATAGTTGATTTGACGGGCATGTGAGTGGTGGGGTAGGAAAATGAAAAGTGGGGCGAAGTATAGGATAAAGTTATAAGTAATGTATAAGACCCCTAACCTTTTTAATTTTTTCTTGTTTAACATTAGGAAAAGCACATGAACTATGTCATAAAACATTAAAGGAATTTTTCATGTCCTTTTCCCTTTGTAATTCTTTTCAATCTACCTACCCTTAGTTTCTAATCTAACATTTTTTCCTTTTTTGTATTTGCAGGGTACATTTGGACTTGCAGACCCTTTTTCACTTTCTCTTTATTTTATGTTATTTCTAACCTATTCTATCACTTATTTCTCCTATTGGTCCAGATTGAACAGTTGAACCAATTTCATTTCTACCTAGCTACTGATTTGCCAAGCTTAAACTGTTTGGCAAATACTTATTTTCTATCCTATCAACAAAAATTGAAATTTATTCAAACATGCTTAGACTGTATGAATTGAACAATATTTGGGGTTTCCTTTTCTTTTCATTTTTTCTCTTTTGCTCTTTTTTTTTAATACCCTTTTTTTTTTTGGAAATCAATTGAATATTGAGATCTATGAACAATATGAAATTTGCAAAGTGTGAGATACTCAACCACTTTGAGATCCTATAAATTATAGGACCCTAACAGTGGCTCCAGCTGGGGATGACACTTCTCAGGGTGAAGTGTCAAGAACATTAGATTAGTAGCCTTGAGCCCTCAATATATGCATTGTCTTCAATATGATTTCTTTTTGTAGTAATTTCATCAAAATCAGGCTTCAACCTTTGTAAAATGAGTCATCCAATCAAAAAATAAAATATTGTGGTATTTACAATGGAACGAGGGAAATCTTTGTGCTTATGAGAAGTAATGCTTCAACATCCTACCATTGACAGGACCTCCTGGTAGCTCTGTTCCATCCAACTCTTTAAGAAAAAATGCATTATTTTATCTGAAAGCAGAAACAATGTATGGAACTTTCCAAATATTTTCAAATTTACCATGCCTCCCTCTATCTTCTCTTCTTGAGTCCCATTTCAGCACTTTGTCTCCCAGAGAGAGAGAGAGAGAGAGAGAGAGAGAGAGAGAGAGAGAGAGAGAGAGAGTACATTTACAACAAAATTCAACACTTTGACTTATCTAGATCTAGCATAGATCATTTCATATAACGATGAGATCAGTTGAAGACATTCTGCTTCAACTGATTCTCTAAGGTGACTCCTTCACCTATCATAGTTCTGCATCTCGTCCATTTGCTGCACCTTACTGTGTAGCACCATCATGCCGCATCATGCATCATCATGCATCATCATGCTGCTCATGATCTCATACATCACGCTGCCCATGATCTCATACATCATGCTGCCCTTGCATCATGTTGCCCATGATCTCATACATCATGCTGCCCATGATCTCATACATCATGCTGCCCTTACATCATGTCAATGGTACCCAATACTACACTGTAAGATCTGCACTGATGAAGGCTTACGATCACCCAATCAAGCCTCCAAATTTTTTCCCACAGAATTCCCAACAATATAATCCAAAACTGGTCAACTTCCTTGACCCAACACAAGGCACATATTGCTGTTCCAATATGTTTTCGTTGCTGTTCCTAACTGTGACTGATTAGGGCATCCATATGCTGCAACATTGCTTAACCAAGTCACCAAACAACCTTTAAAAACTGCGGCCTACCCTTGTATAATTCCTCTGCCTCCATGTTGTTGATTAGGGTTCAATCTAGCCCCAAAACAGCTCCACGTAATGCCTTTTCAGTGGGGTTAGGGCTTGTGGCCTACCACAGATGGCTTCCTATACCCACAACCTGCTGAAACAGAGTTTCTAGCCCACACATAATATTCAAAACAACTCAGAATTTGTCTCCTTTGTTGTGACCTTTATGTTGGTTAATTTTCACTCCAAAACAGTGATAGGAGTGACCTAAATGTCCCTTCTTCCTTCACTGGAAATGCCCTTACTTTGACTGCAGCTAGGGTAAGGCTAGATCAACCTCTAGAACAATGTATTCTCCTCTAGATCTCTCTGTCCACAAAACCCAAACACGTGGAGAGTGATCACAAGAGATGTGTCTCAAAATGTCTTCAAGTCATCTTCTATTTATACTAAAAACGAAAAGGTTGAATAGACAAGAAGTTTGGGCTTCTAGAGCCTATGTAAGATGCAGGTCGGCTTGATAATAATTCCATAATTAAAATAAATTCCATAATTAAAATAAATTCATATCTCCATAAATAATTATTGGAATTGGATGATCTTTAGATCAATCCTACACCTCTCGACGAGAGGGATCCAATAAAAATATCAACTACCATAAATAAGATGAACCACATGGAGTTTGACCCTAGTTGCCAATTTTAACAAATATGGATGATTTTTGCTAGGCAATGGAGTCTGTTCAGTCATGAAGAGTTCCGAGGTTTTAGCTCTTTTGGCAAAGTCTAGTCTTTGGTACATTTCACTGAGGATTTCATGGAAAAAGGAAGGCTTATTCAATGATAGGAGCTTGTATCATTTGCATTATAGATTTAGCATCAATAGTGAACAGTATGTCTCTTGATGGGGCTATTACTACCCTTTATTGTGGGTTATAGCATGACCGACATTTTCTCATCAATTCTGGGCAACTATGGGTTTTGGGAAAAATATAGAAAGACTTGTATCCCAGAGTCCTATATCATCCATTTCATCAAACAATTTGTCCTCCCACCAATAGTAGATGTCAAAGAGATCAAATTATGATATTGTTTCATGTATTTTGAAGTCTCTGTCTGCAAGTGGAATATGGTCCAAGTCCACTGGTGGGTGCACCATTGGATTGAACAACTCCTGTTCTTTCCTCTTCAGTGGCATGGCTATCTTCTGCAAATTTTTAAACTTGGACTGTTTTTTGAATTTGCAGGTGAATTGTAACAGAAAATGGATGAGAAGAAGAGGGAACTCAAAGAGGGAAAATAGAAATGGGATGAATAGAAAATGGGATTCAAGAAGGGGGATGTCTGCTAAACGCAGAGAAGTGCAACTTTCTGGAGCTGTGTTACTGTTTCACTATGTATGCCCGAGCAAGCCTTCACCTTCTCCTGTAATAAAAAGAGAACATCTTCAAAACTCGGTAAATGAGTGAGATGATGCATTTGTAGTTTTGGGGAATCCCCGTTGGAGTGGCCTGAAGTGGCGCGGGTCTGTTGGATAATAGTCTAGCAAATTGAATGTGCAACGATATAGCGTGGGAATGGAGGTGATAGGCAGATGGGACATAGTGGCTTCGCGGAGTGGCAAGATTGGTGAACGGTCACAACGGGGGGGTGGGGGAGGGGGGTGCGAAATCACGACAACGTGACACGTAAGTGGTCCAAAACCATTGGTTTTGGACCCCCTGGCATTAACGTTGGGAGGGTGAGGAGGGCCCGAAAACTCATGTGGGCCATTGGATCAAATATCAATTACGGGGATTTGATGAAAGGCTTGGGGTGGGTAATAGTTGATGTGACGAGCATGTGAGTGGTGGGGTAGGAAAATGAAAATTGGGGCGAAGTATAGGATAAAGTTATAAGTAATGTATAAGACCCCTAACCTTTTTAAGTTTTTCTTGTTTAAGATTAGGAATAACACATGAACTATGTCATAAAACATTAAAGGAAATTTTCATGTCCTTTTCCCTTTGTAATTCTTTTCAATCTACCTACCCTTAGTTTCTAATCTAACTTTTTTTCCTTTTTTGTATTTGCAGGGTACATTTGGACTTGCAGACCCTTTTTCACTTTCTTTTTATTTTATTTTATTTCTAACCTATTCTATCACTTATTTCTCCTATTGGTCCAGATTGAACAATTGCACCAATTTCATTTCTACTTAGCTACTGATTTGCCAAGCTTAAACTGTTTGGAAAATCTTTATTTTCTATCCTATCAACAAAAATTGAAATTTGTTCAAACATGCTTAGATTGTATGAATTGAACAATATTTGGGGTTTCCTTTTCTTTTCATTTTCTCTTTTGTTCTTTTCCTCTTTTTTTTAATACCCTCTTTTTTTTTTGGAAATCAATTGAATATTGAGATCTATGAACAATATGAAATCTGCAAAATGTGAGATACTTAATCACGTTGAGATCCTATAAATTATAGGACCCTAACAGTGGTTCCTGTTGGGGATGGCACTTCTCAGGGTGAAGTGTCAAGAACATTAGATTAGTAGCCTTGAGCCCTCAATATCTGCATTGTCTTCAATATGATTTCTTTTTGTAGTAATTTCATCAAAAGCAGGCTTCAACCTTTGTCAAATGAGTCATCCAATAAAAAAATAAAATATTGTGGTATTTACAATGGAACGAGGGAAATATTTGTGCTTATGAGAAGTAATGCTTCAACATCCTACCATTGACAGGACCTCCTGGTAGCTATGTTCCATCCAACTCTTTAAGAAAAAATGCATTATTTCCTCTGAAAGCAAAAACAATGTATGGACCTTTCCAAATATTTTCAAATTTACCATGCCTCCCTTTATCTTCTCTTCTTGAGTCCCATTTCAGTACTTTGTCTCCTAGGATGAAATCATCAGCTTTGGTTCTTTTGTCAAAAAAATTCTTTATGTTTTCCTGGAAACCTGAGTTCCATTGTATACCTCTTCTCTGAACTACTGCAACTGAATTGTCTGATTTATCCTTCTTTGTATATCATTTGGTTCAGTTTGTATCTCTTGAAGAATATTCATGACTGGCACTACCATGGAAGAAGGGAAAACTACATCCATTCCATAAACCAGTTGATATGGGGACATGCCAATTGATTTCTTTGTAGTCAACTTGTCAGCCCATAATGTGTTGATCAATTTGTTGTTCCATGACTTCTTATTGTCCTCCAGTATCATCTTTATGATATTTACCAAAATTTTGTTTGAGGATTCAACCAACCCATTACCTTGAGGGTAATAAGCTGTTCAATGACCCAAAGAAATATGGTACTTGTAACAAAAATCCACCATTTTTCTTGATTTGAAAGCTGCAACATTGTCAATGATAAGTTTCCTGGGACAACGAAATCTGGAAATGATATTGGTTTCAAGGAATTTTATAATGAAAGAATCAGTAGCAGTTTTGGAAGGGATGGATTCTATCCATTTGGTAAAGTAGTCTGTGGCAGTCAGGATCCATTTGTGATGGGCAGAGGATGGAGGATGAATTTCACCAATGAAATCCAATCCGCACTGTTGGAAAGGACTTTCAACAGAGATGGGTTTCAGGGGTAAGGGTAATAATTTTCTCTTCCATTCAAAGATTTGGCATTTATGGCATGCAATTACCATCTTATGGATGTCTGGGAAGAGTGTAGGCCAATATAAACTAGCTCTATGGATTTTATTAGCGGTTGTTTTCCAATAAATATGGCCTCCAAAGTCACATTCATGGAATTCCTGCATAAATTTGTAAGCATCATATTTTAACAAACATTTGAGTAATATACCTCCAACATCTTTCCAATATAATGTATTTTCAATAATGCAAAACTTAAATGCTTTTAATTTTAGAAATCTAGCCTTTGTTTTGGATAATCCAGGAGGAGCATTCATATTGAATAGAACATATAAGAGGTATGCATACTAGGGGGAATTTAAGAATGCTTCATCTATTGGTGGAGTCACTAGCTCTTCTTGATCATCCAAGGCAAATACCATGTTGATATCTAGTGCATTAAAATTTGATTTAGCCATCAGTTTGTTTAACCCTTGTCCTTTGATCAACTTGGTGGGTTTGATTTCTATATCATATTCCAGAATAACAACTATCTATTTGCCTCTCTTTCCATCAGGTCCATTTTGTGTTAGAATATCTTTGACAATCACATTAGGCACATAAGTAATGATATGATAATGTAAAATATAAACTCTGAAATCTTTTATTGCTTTAACAAGAGCGAATGCCTGTTTTTCCATGATATTGTATTTTAAAGAAGCATCCCTCAAAGCTTTTCTAAATAATGCTATTGGATGTTCATATCCTTCTCTGTTTTTCTCTAATAGTACAACTGCAATAGTATGTTCAGATGCAAAAGAAAAGATAATAAAATCTTTGGTGAAGTATGGAATGATTAAAACTGGAGTTTTTGTTAACGCATGTTTGACCAGATCAAAAGATTATTTATCTTCGAAATTCCATTTAATTTCCGTATCTTTATTGAGCATGTTTGTCAGATTTCTAAGCAGTTCAACAATATTTGGTATAAATATTCTCAAAAAATTATTTTTTCCAATAAAAGATTGAAGTTCCTTTTTGTTTCTTGGATGACCGATTTTAAGGATACCTTCAATCCTACTAGGGTCAATTTTGATTCCATCTTTGGAAATGATATGGCTTACAATTTTTCCTTCTTCAAGCCCAAATAATGTTTTCTTGGGATTCAGTGAGATACCAATTCTTTCTGCATTTTTCAAATACTCTTCTCAAATGTGCTAGGTGTTCTTCATCAGTCTTTGAGAAAACTGTGATGTCATCAAGGTAAATCACAATAAAATGTCCAATTTCATCTGCAAAAGCAATGTCCATTGCTCTTTGGAAAGTGGCACCAACATTCATTAATCCAAAGGGCATTTTCACATACATGAAAGTTCCCCAGGGAGTAGTGAAAGTTGTTTTATCTTGATTATCAAGAAAATTTACTAAAAATTGATTATACCCTGAGAAACCATCTAACAAGGAGATCCTACTAGAACCTACTACTCTTTTTAATATGTGATCCATTTTTAGTAAGGGGTAGTTGTCCTTAAGGGAAACCTTGTATAGATTTCTAAAGTCAATGCACAATCTTATTTCACCAGTCTTCTTTCTTGTAGGCACAATATTGGATACCCATTTGGAATACCTGATTGGGACTGTGATTTTGGACTCATACATTTTCGTGATTTCCTTTTCAACCAAGGGCATTAGGACAAGATTTATCCTACGCAGCTCACGTTTAAATGGTTTCTGGTCTTCCTTGATTGGAATTTTGTGCCGTATAACGCTAGTATCATAAGATTTCAAATCCTCATAGCTCCAAGCAAATACATCTATGAATTCTTTAAACAAAGCTATATACCTTCGTTTTTCCATGATAGGCAGTGATTTTGACAGTTTTATGATTTTGGGGTTTTTTTCACTACCTATGTTGCATTCTTCAATGTTTGTTCCTGTTGGTTCCATTTTTGGATTTTTGAAAACATCATTAAATTCAAACAGTTCTTCTAAAGGGGCAAACCCTCTAGGAAAAATGTTATCCTTGAGTTGAAGTACATTGAATTCCTCTTTTTCTGGGTCTTTTTGTATTTCAATTTCATGTACAATTTTATTTGCTAAGATATCTATATAAGAAACAACAAGTTTCTCTACACTAATATGTACATCAGTTTGACTTCCTAGCCCATCCTCTAAACCTATGTTGCTATTCTCAAATTAATCTTTTGATTGTAAAAAAACTCTCAATTTGTTTATCACTTCCAAAAACTTGCCAGTATCTCATGTTATCAGGTACTGTGGGTTGATGTTTCACCTCAATTGTGTGTTGTTTGTTTGGGTGAGGTAATTTGCAGGTATTACCTGAGAAAGCTAAATCATTTGACATTACATTTTGGATCCTTGGGATGACAACAAGATCATACTATTCAAATGTTTTTAGGAAATCAATCGCAACATTTATGTACTCCCTTAATCTAGGATGCTTTGCAAAATATTGTCCTTTAATTTGTTTTATGATCAATTCAGAATCTCCTTGGATTGAAATTCTTCTAGCACCTAATTTTTAAAGAAATTTCAAGCCTAATAGTAATGCCTCATATTATGCTATATTGTTTGTACACATAAAATTCAATTTGTAATAATGACTTTCACCCTGATTAGTCTTTGAATTGTAGAGCCAGACTCCTGCCCCAGAACCTATTCTACCACATGAACCATCGAAAGTCATATTCCAAATAGGCTCTGTTTCAGGATTCTGTTGCACAATTGGTATTTGTGGGTTATGCTTTTCATTAAAATCAATTTTTGCATGAGTGACCTGTGTATCTATATTCCAATCATTATACAGAAGGAAGGAATCAAGATCAGTATGGACAAAATAGAGGGGATAGTTTTCTGGCTTTTCTTGGCTGCTCACCATATATTTCATTAAGGTTTCTCTATACAGTCTCATTGGTTGGCAAAATACTAGTATGGTGGCATATTTCATATCCATTTGAAGTGTTCCTTGTAACTTAGCCACCCAAGAATGTGACAATAGCATGCCATACTTAGGTGGAATGTCTGCTACCACTATGTCCATGACTAAACTTTTTGCTGGTATCTGGACTAATGTGACACAAAGGTCCTTGATAAGACCTAGACACCTAACCTTGCTTGAGTCAAATGAGTACAAATATTTGTACGATCTAGTGATTTCAAGTCCAAGTTTTTCCATAACAGTGTTTGGCATAAGATTATGAGATGCACCTGAATCCAACATGGCATGATGAAGGATTTTATTGTGAATATTAAGGCTGATATAAAGTGGGGTAACCCTTCCTTCCTAAGGCTTGCCATCAACTTCTGGTCCAAATAGCAGCTCAGGCTGATCATCATTCAAGTTTACCGTATCGATGATTTCTCCTATGTTGAGTGCTTTTAGGACTTGAGATCTATACACATTTTTGTGTAGCAATTTAGTGAAAGGAATAGAAATTTTAAGTTTATCAAGTTCATTCTCAATATTGAATGGTGTTTGAATTTTAAGAAATTTGAGAAATCAACTCTTTCAGCTATTGATTTGGTGATAGGTCTAGTTTGTTGACTTGTACTAGGGATATTAGTTTGGACAGTTGTAGTGGAAACATCAATTGTTTTCCTGGTAACATTCTCTGTGTTCTTCTTTTCAGAACTGTTTATATTTTTCTTAGAGCTTTCAACTGTTTTCTTGATATTAGGATCAACAGTGTTCTTGGAAGGGCTATGAGAGTTCTTTTTGTTTGGGTTGTCACTATTTTTCTTACTTCTAATATTATTCTGTCTGTGGACTTCTAGTATAGAATTCTCAAATCCATGTTTATAGTCATCATATTCTTCAAATTCCAACTCTCTTTGAGCTAACAAAAATAATTCTTGTTCCTCTTGTGTAAGAAAAACAAAAATATCTTCATTTGTCCCCATTAAATTAATTTGATTTTCCTCAACTTCTTCAACCATACCTACATCTTCATCAACGTAATTTTCTTGAAATGGGGGTCTAATTTGTTGATCTGAGCCTCTTTGTTCTCTTTGTCTGATTTGTGGAGTGTTTCTCTTGGGATTTGGATTTCGGTTTTGGGGAGCAGGTTGGTTTTCCCTAGGGACACTTCTCTCATTCAAACTTATTCTCTCCATCATTCTTTCCATGGTCCTCACTAAGGAATCAATCTTAGCATCTGCTGTAGAAGTTGAAGCTTCTTTCTTATTGTCACCCTTCTTTCAGTTTTCATTCTAGCTCTTTTTGCTTGTAAATTTGCTTCTACACTCACAAAATCTCTTTGCATCGCTTCTAATGTTGGGGAATTCCTTTCTCTAAGCTGGTAGGACATATCCATATCAAGGTCATCTGGGAATTTTATCAAGGCTAAATCCTGTGGTGGTTTAAGATTTATAGGAATTGCATTATAGGTATTGTTGAATCTAGCACAATAGTCCTGAACACTTTCACCAACTCCCCTCTTAATACTTCCATATTCTGATAAAATCTGCAAAGGGTTCTTTTTGACTTCCCATCCATTAAGAAAGGTTTGATGAAATGTAGGGAGATCATTTACACTATTTGCAGGCAAATATTTAAACCATTTCCAAACTTCTCCTCCTAATCTTTGAGCAAACATTCTGAGCTTGACACTTTCTTCATCTACCTCTTGTAGGTAAAAACAATCATTCATTTTATCCACATGTTGTTGGGTTGTTAAAGGACTAGTCCCATCAAATAGTATGATTTTGGATTGATAGTCTTGCGGCATATTGGCCAAGGGTTCTAGCAACACCAAGGGAGCATACCTGGCTGCCATGATTGGTGGTGGTGGAGGACTACTTGAAGGAAGCTAAATAGTACATGAGGTTGGATTAGAACTAGGTGGAAATGATAGTAAAGGAATTTGAGTAACCTTGTGTGGAAGGATAAAAGAATGGGTGGGAATGATGGAGGCAGTAGGACTTGGTGACTGAATATGTGTATATTGAGATGTGATGGAAGAAGCTACTATGTTTAAGGCTGTTAATTCTACTGAGTGTTGAAGGTAAGCATCATCAATTTCTGAGGTGAGATCTGTTACTAAATCTTGAAGGGTATCAAAATGCTGTAAGACCTAAAGATTTGATTCAGTTTGTGAAGAAAGTTTCTCGCTGGGCTTTTTGGTAAAACTAAGGGATCAAAGATAATAGGATCTTTCTAATTATCTGATTTAGTCCTGAATAAGCTATGTTCAAAGTGTAAATCAAATTGGATATCCTTAAAGGTAACAAAGTTTTCAGGGAGTGAGTTGGCTCTGTGAAGGAATCTGTTGCTTGTATAACTCTTAGTTCTAGGAGTTTTCTTAGGATCTTTTCTGGATTGTCCACTATGGTAGGAGGATTTGAATCTGGGTGGGATCTAGTAGAGATTCTTTTGGGAGCCAATGTTTAGATTTAAAACACAAACAAACTAGATATATATAGGAGTGGAAAAGAAACCAATCTTAGGAATGCTCTTATCATACAAAGCTTTTGACTGGGTACTCTAAATTCGAACGAAATGAAATATTTTCAATAGGTTCCCCAATATGGTCACCACTATGTTATCGCTCTATGATTTTTAAGATTAGAAAGAAAAAGGATCATAAAGGACACATCAAACCACTTTGGAGTCTAGGATATAACCATCTTAGACTCAGAGAGGGCTCTCTTTGTATATTTGAGATTTTGATTTTTACTATTTTAATATTTTAGGCTAGTTATATAGATAAAAGAGCGATTATTTGATTGATTGGTTGGTTGGGGTAGATCTTGTTTAAACCTTTTCCATTGGGCTATGGAGTCAATAACTGGATTGTGTATCAATTTTTTCAGAGCATTCACAAGGCTAGCTAACTATCTCCACTGGATCTTTAAAGCACAATTAGGAATGAAATAACAGAATGATGAAATCAATAGTGGTTAAAAAAAATTAAGTATTTTTTAACCAGACTTTAGAGGAAAACATGTATATAGTAAACATAGACATAAATAAGGTGCTTTAACAACATATGGTCGCCACTATGTTATCGCGCTTACCATGTTAGTGTCAGTCTTTCCAGCCTTCCTCCAGTGATCAAATATGCTCTTACAAAGTGATTTTGAAGTGTCAAGGTCAAATTTTGTCATTTCAGTGAGTCTTCAAGCAAAATTTGGTCACTAGGCATTAGGTCTAGGGTTTGCTCTCACTCTTTTCAAAGTTGCCCAAATGTTAGTCTATGTCGCTATTCAGCTGAGTCTATCATCATTCATAGGGTTTTCATTATCATCTCAGTGTCTAATGATCATTTTACACCTTGTTCATGCTTCAATTGCGCCTAGGTAAGGTCATTCCTCCCTAGGTTTTTGAAGGCAATTTCCTTGGATGGTCAATCATCGGCAAACTTGTTTCTATGTTCATACACCTTCCCCTACCTTAAAGACCTTACCAATTGCTTTCCTCACTGAGAGATTCCCCAAATTCCTCATTTTCGCACAACCCTAGTTTCTAGCTACAACCTGCAATTTTCTAGTTGGGCCTGTGTTTTTGCCTTTGGACCTCCCCTCACTCATCTCTGAATTACCATTTCCCTTCTTCCTAACATCCCTCCTACTTCCAAAAATTTCCCCAAGAATTAGAGCCATCCCCTTCATTTCACTTCATTTCGACAAAATTCCTTGTTTCACACATCGGGATAAGTTTCACTCAAATGGTGTTTCAGAGCAATAAAGGATGAATTTGAGAAAACTGAGAGAGGTTTTCGTCCACAACATGCCAAGGAATAAAAACCTCCTTCACTTTTTTCACAGGTGTCATGGTTTTAGAGAAATGTCAAAATTACAATTGCCAGATCCAAGGAGGTTGGCAAAGGCATTAAAACGGAGAAAGAGGCCCGATCCCCTCCGTATCTTGGCCGAGGCTTCCTTGAAGGAGCATAGCACTAATTAGCTCAGCCACAGCACAAATACCAAGAAATTTTGAGCATTTTGGATAATTTTGGCATTTTTTGGCAATTTACAGGTTTTTGCTCATTAAGGGGTCTCACCCCCCGTGAGACCCTTCATCCCGGCAACTCCATTTTGCAAAAACTCAACATTTCTAGATTTTTCATGCAAATTTACACAAGCTCATCAAAGGACTAGAGATTTGGTGAAGTTTTGGGCCTCCAGAAAGTAAAAAAACATGCAAAATTTGACTTTCTGCCACTTTTTTGAACTGCAGAAAGCTGTCTTGGGCGAATTGATTTTTGACAGGGCATATGAACTCCAAATTCAAAAATTCCAGTTGGGTTGGAAAGTAGACTCATAGACCTTTCCAACAAGCCCACGTTTGCTCAATTTTTCCACCTGAAAGTTCCCAAAACATGGCTCCAAAGGGGCGCGACCTGTCTGGCAGGGGGGCGCGACCCGTCAGGCAGAATTGTCCAGAAATGCACTGTACAGCTCAGAAAAATGCAGTTTGACCCTGTTTGACTTTTTGGGGTGGATTATTATCCTATGTGATGTAATTAATGTACTTTTATGACACTTTTAATCTTATGTACCTCTTCTAGAAGATTCATTCATAAAAAGGTGAAAATTCAATGAATGAATTGGTTTCCTATCTTATAGAGGCAAGTTGTTTTGACTGCCTAGTTTGTAGTGCTAAGTTTAGAAGTGGTTGAAATAGCTCCTAGGATAGTGAGCTCGACCCCTAGAGGCAAGGAAATGTGTTAGATTGCCTATATTATGTATTTTCCTAGTCATTTTCAGGGGTTGGAAGGTTGGACTCTTGAGGGAGAAGCTATCATTGTATTATTTCACTATATCTCTGCAATTTTTGGCTAAGGAAGACCAGGGTTTTGCAGTCCTTTTTGGGATTCTTGTGGTTACATGTATTGATGGTGTGTTTCTCTATGTACCTGTAAGTGTGTTATGTGAATCATTTCCTTTCTTTTCCTTCTACACATTAAGCAAACGAAGTGTTAAAGTAAGAATTCATGACTGTCATGCTCTTCTTTTAAGTTTGTTTAATTTCAATGTTTTCTACTGTTTAAGGAGAATTCAAAGTTATTGTTTGCTCTCCTTAACTCCTCACCTATCATTCCTAATCATCCACCTCAATCAAAGGCATCAATACGGTCTCCTACCTCGCCCCAAAGAACCCCCTGCAGAAACTGTGTCCAATCCCCGCACCCAAAATTGCCATCTCCTCAATTTACCACCAAAAAACCCTAAAAACCCCAAATCAACCCTTTTGATCAGTTTACTAGCCTAAAATCAGTGTTCCCCTATTGGTCATCTCATCCATTGAAGATTTTACTGAGATTGACCGGAGAGAGCTTTCTCCTGCCCCGTAGGGCTAGCTACGACGCTAAATGGTTTGATGTTGCCTTGAGGTTTGCCTTTTTCAGCCTGAGGTGAAATTTCAAGCGCTAACATACTGGCGACCATACTGGGGAAGAACAAATGGTTTGCTTGCTTATGTCATTTGTTTTATAAGCTACAGACGAAGCCTGAAGTTATGCCAGGTAGCCTTCGAAACGCTTTTGCTTTGCATTAGCGGAAGTAGATAAATGCTGCTTCAGTCAATCTCCAGTCTAGCTTGTAAACGTGACATTTAACTTGTTAATTACCCCAGTACATGTATCAAGTTCAGATCTGATGGTTGATGGTGGACATCGATCAGACACTTGAAAGGCTGAAATCATTCACCTGGCGAATCTAAATCATTTTCGAGATCAGATCCAAAGACTCCACTGGAGGATGATCCCAACCAGCAAAAACATGAAAGGACAACATGGAAAGATCAGGTATTCAAGTTGGAATTTCATCCAAGACATTTTGTTCTTTGTCATAAATTATTTCTTCTCTTTTCCCAAGAATGTCAAAAAGGCTTTGCAAAGTATACTATGCTTGAGAAAAGATCCTCGGCCTGTAGTTGATTCTTTCCCTTTGAAGATTGTGAATACCAAAGATTTACATACCTTTGAGCTTGATCAAGATCCTTTTTCCGAATTTTGTGATGACCATCTTCAAATTGATGAAACTCAAGAGACCAAGACTGATTCTATACCTGTTGTATATACTCCTACACCTTGTAAAATTCCAGATCGGTATAAACCTCTTGTTTTACCTTCTGTTCTCCATGCTTTTCCCAAAAATTATGATCTATACTTGCTGAGGTTTGATGGTGAAAGTAAGAATGTAAACGCTGAGCAACATGTGCAGAATGTTGAGAATTTTATAGACCTTTTTGAAGTTGATGCAGAAGATGTCAGTATAAGGCTTTTTGCTCTTTCTTTGCAAGCCAAAGTCAAGAGTTGGTTCAAAACCTTTCCTGATGCAAACATTTCAGATTTCCGACAGTTCGTCAAAGTTTTTCTTGACAGGTGGATGATCGGGCAGAACCTTTTCTTGATTATAGAAGAGTATAACTAGCTGAAAAGGTTACCAAGGGAGATAGTACAACAATTTTATGCCAGATTTAATCAAGTTTATTATTCGATGCCAGTTGATATAAGACCTACTCCTAGATCAGCTCTCTTGCACTATCCGAGTGCCTTTGATCCCGAGATGGAGTTTTAGCTGAGAGAAAGGGATATTGCAACGCTTCATGAGATGCAAAAAAGTGCAATAAATGTGGAGGCGCATCTGCTGATCCGACAGGCAAGGTTGTAGGAAGAAGAGATGAAAAACATAGATCCGGTCGAATCAAAATCTCTAGAGGTGAAACTTGACATTTTGGTAAGTACAGTGGAAAAGATGATGGACAAGATCAATGCAAGGAATGATGATTATGTTATAGCTCATGGCTCGCTGATTGAAGAAGAACAAGTTGCTGCTCCAAAACATTTTGTTTCTTATCCTAGTTGTCATAGATCTGATAATGCTTGTTTTGTAGATCACCTTGGCGAAGAGAGAGCTGTTGATATGATGTGTATGTTTGATGATGAATTGCCTCAGTTTGATCAGTATGATGATGATTATGTTCTCCAAACAGAAGCTACTATTGCAGACGAACAAGCAGCTAGTTTGTGGGAGGAAGAAGTTCATTTTCAGTAGCTTGAATACAATGTTTAGCCATCACATATCAGCTATGATAGTGACGAGGAAAGTGCAACAAATTTTGAAGTAAGTGAAGGATCTTTGCCTTTTTGTTTTGATTCATGTCAGTTCGTCAGAGCCAACTTCCATGCAATCAGAAATCAGTTGTCAACAAGTTTTGATTTGGACCATCTTGAGAGCAATGAAAACCTTGTTCAAGACTTGTCATATCCAGAATTTCAGCCCCCGAATGCCATTGATTTTCAAGTTGCATATGACGGCATGGAAGCTGACACATATGATCAAATGATATAAGAAGGTTCTCTTCCTTTCTGTTTTGAATCATTTCAGCTTTTGAAGGGAAATTTGCATAAAACATCTTCAGTAGAGAATGAGCAGCATGTAGGCAATCATGTAATCACATTGGAACCAATAGAAAATGGGTTGCAACAGTCTTTTCAAGTTTTTCATGATCCAATAGCTGATGTTTTGGATGAGGTTTGTAGTCAAAGTCTCTCTCCATTGACTACATGTGAGCTTGAAACATGTGCTGATATGAATTTGATCCGGCAGCCTGTTTCTTTGTCATTTTCAGCAAAGGTCTCATCACAAGGCTCAGATCAAAGTTTGCATTCATGGTATGAGGAAAAGAGAAGTAATCCATTGGATGAGCTAAGTTCCAGTGTGCTTGAATTTCACGATCCTTATGCAGTGTTTTTGGAGGCGGATAGAGAATTCATATCATTCAACGGATTTGTTTCTAAGTTTCCATCGGAGTTGCCTTTAAGTAGTTCTCTCTTGTTATTCATAAGCGAGCATTTGCGGAGAATTCAAACAGCAGACGGGATACTTACTTGGTTGCACTGGTTGTTTCATTTCACTTGATCAGGTGATGAATGAAACTGTTAGAGTAGGTTGTGATGAATAAGCTCCACTTTGAGCATCATTTCCAGTTTGTCGTTTGTGTTTAAGTATTGAGTCAGTTTTTAATTGAGTGAGAGTCAATTTGTGTCGTCAAGTCATCAGTTTTCAGTCATGCATTTCAGTTTGAGTTTTTGACTCCATCGCCCAATGGTTGAAAGCATTGGTCTGCTCTCCCAAAGATCTGTCGTTCTTGGCACCTCCAAGGAGCTACCATCCCCATTGGAGCCAATGTTAGTGTCAGTCTTTCCAGCCTTCCTCCAGTGATCAACTATGCTCTTACAAAGTGATTGTGAAGTGCTAAGGTCAAATTTTGTCATTTCAGTGAGTCTTCAAGCAAAATTTGGTCACTAGGCATTAGGTCTAGGGTTTGCTCTCACTCTTTTCAAAGTTTCCCAAAGGCCCATCTATGTCACTATTCAGCTGAGTCTATCATCATTCATAGGGTTTTCATTATCATTTCAGTGTCTAATGAGTCATTTTACATCTTGTTCATGCTTCAGTTGTGCCTTCGCAAGTTCATTTCCCTCTCCTAGGGTTTTGAAGCCAATTTCTCTTGGACGGTCAAATCATCAGCAAAACTTGTATCCAAATGTTCATACACCTTCTCTTATCCTTAAAGTACCTTATCAAACACTTCCCATCCCTTATATCCGCCAAATTTCTCATTTTTCCACAAACCCTAGTTTCTAGCTACAACTTGGCAATTTTCTAGGTTGGGCCTGTGTTTTGCCCTTTTGGACCCTTTCCCCTCACTCAATCTCTGAGATTCCACTTTTCCCTGCTCCCCAACATCCCTCCCCACTCCCAAAAATTTCCCCAAGAATTTAGAAGCCCCCTATCCCCTTCATTTCGCTCCATTTCGACAAAATTCCTTGTTTCACACATCAGGACAAGTCGCACTCAAATGATGTTCCAAAGAAATAAAAGATGAATTTGGGAAAACTGAGAGAGGTTTTTGTCCAAAACATGCAAAGGAACAAAAGCCTCCTTCACGTTTTGTACAGGTGTCATGGTTTGAGAGAGATGTCAAAGAATACCGTTGCCTCAGGAGAATCAAAGGCACCTCTGAAGTGACCTTGGGAAAATCAAGTGTTCTCCTAGCTGGGTTGGCCAAATGATTTTCTTGATGGGGGGTAAAATGATAACTAGACACAAAGATATTTCCAATGAGCTATCATGAGCTCAATTTGGGGTTGAGGAAGGCATTCAAAAGTTGACTGCAACAGCACTCTTCCTTGAG